>MU183245.1:218114-248276 GCA_016904865.1 Pissodes strobi | reverse complement strand
TTTTTTTGAAAACGTGCGATACATCAACGAGAATATGAAATTTATTATTTGTTCCAAATCTAATCCCACACAACTACCTATTTACTTGGGTATGTTGCTAAAAATATAGCCTAGACCCTATGGTTTGAGGGTTGACACTTTAATAATTATATTATTTATTAGCCACTTCTTATGTTAGTTTTTAAGCCTTCTTTATGCAAAGCGTTAATGCGTAAAAAATGTTTTTGTTTTTAATCCTATTAAAAATCTATTTTCTGTCTCTCTCTAACACATGAATTCTTATGGAAAATGTCAATAATATGAATTTTTCGAATAAGTGCGATACATCATTGGTTTCGGGACCTTAGAAGCTCTTAAAATCCGTAATTTAAAATCCAGGGCCGTATTTAAAAAACAAAGTTGATAATGGCAGCTCAAAGACGAAACGTCGGCTTGAAAATCTGATAACACCATCCTGAAGAACAGAAAAAGTAGCAATGAAAGTGTGAAATTTATTTTGTTATATCTATTCAAATAGAGCCATAAAAAAATAAAAATGAAATCGCGTATATTCGGTTTTTTTCCAAAAATCTTCGGAAGTATTCGGAATTTTTAAACTTGTAGGGTGGCATTTTGAACAGCATTAAACTGTGCAACTTTGCCTCCATTTAGCCGACCTCGTATCTCTTCTAGTTTCCGAGATCCCAATGATGAGGCTCGAATTTGAGACACCTTGTACAGATGTAGACATTTTGGTTGATAAGTTGGTTTCTACTTTGACAGAAACACTAAATAAACATGCAGCAATTAGAAAAAAAGTTATAAAGGCTAAATCGTCATATAGATATTGGTGGACAGCAGATATAGACAAGGGTGTTAAATTAAGGGATCGTTTATATCACAAAGCAGTAATAACAAAAAGTGATAATGACTTCAAACAATACAGGATGCAAAGAAACTGGGTAGTGAATATGATAAGGGAACAGAAAAGGTTTTACTATAATGAAAGAATTGTAAATAAAAATAACTCAACCAGGAAACTCTGGAAAACTATCAAGGAACTTGTAGGTGGCAAAAGTAATAACAAATAATCAGGAATCTATTTTGACAACAAACATGAGATAAATGAAAATGTGATAGCAAATAATTATAATAAATATTTTATTAAAAGTATTGAAAGCATTACAAATAAAATAAGTCGAGAAGTTATTATGGAAGTAGTAGAGAAAATTGATCCTGTTGACACAACTATGAGAAATTTTAGAATGCTTTCATTAGTAGAAGATGCATAACAAAAAGCCTTAAAAGAAAAAAATAGCAGTGTAGATTATGGAATCACTACAAAGATATTACAGTCAGCATTTGAAGTAATTGGGGATATATTTGCTTTCCCTAAAAACTTCAATTTGGAATATGGCACCTTTCCTAAAAACTGAAATAACTCTACAGTAGTCCCTATAGAAAAGATAGTAAACACTAATAAATGTGAAGAATATCGGCCTATAAATCTGGTTCCAGTATACGAAAAACTCTTGGAAAAAATAGTGAATGAACAGTTTATATACTACTTTGAAGAAAACAAAATTCTTAGCAAATATCAAGCAGGATTTAGAAGAGGAAATTCATGTGAGTGTGCTTTACAAACTGTTCTATTAAACTGGAAAAGTGCTTTAGACCGAAAAAAGTAATAGGAGTAGTATTTTTAGACTTTCGAAGAGCCTTTGATTGAAACCATAGATCGCAACTTACTATTAAACAAGTTGGAAAAATATGGTATTCGGGGTGACGTACTTAGTTGTTTTGGAAACTATCTCAAAGATCGAACTCAGGAAACAAGATATAAAAAACAACACATCAGTACTAGAAGAAAATCAGTTTGGTGTTCGCCAAGGAACTATATTGGGCCCTAGGTTGTTTATTGTGTACATAAATGACATTGTAAATTATCTAAAAAAGTGCAATATATATTATTGCCCTTCATAGAAGAAGATGTAAATACAGCCGTAAAAACCATTAATGAAGAACTTAAATTTATATACACATGGCTGACTCAAAATGGTTTAAGTTTAAACATAGATAAAACAAAATTTATGCTTACCAAAAGTAGGTTTAATAATATTTCGATAAGAAGTCATTGTGGTGTTTTTGTGAATAATGTAAATATAGAACAGGTAGAGCAATATAAGTACTTGGAAGTCATAATAGATGAACATTTGATTTTTTCAAAACATGCAGAGCATGTGACAAAGAAAGTAGCAAAAAAGTATTTTTACTTGGAAGGGATAAGTACATACCTTAGTGAACGGACAAAACTAACTATATATAAGACAATTATTCTTCCCCATTTCAGTTACTGCTTTTCAATCTTGTACTTGCAAAACAATAAGGAGATAAACACACTTCAGAGCAAACAAAATCAAGCATTGCGTAAAATAACTGGATATCTCTATACCAGTGTTAAAAATATGTTAAAAGTCACATATGCTTTAAGTGTTAGGCAGTTAATGGTTTTAAATACAATGACTTTCATATACAAAATAAAACACAAGCTGTACTCTGAACATTTATTGCAAAGTACACAATGTATATCGAATGTACATGGTTACCAAACTCGGTCAAGGGAGGACTTCTATATGTATGGTTCATAGCAGTTATAGTCAGAATGATATTTTTCATAATGGTATCCTGCAATACAATTCCATACCTCAAGATGTGAAGAAAGCAAGGACTCTTAATTTATTTAAGCAAGAATATGTAAAATATTGCAAAAGAACAATTAATGTGTAACTACTTATGTTGTTTATATAATATGTGTAAATTATTATCTAAAAAAAAATTGTAACATTGTTAGCTTATGATACTATCCATAAATTATTATTATTATTTTATTTTTCCAATAAACATTATTACGTATATAGAATGAAATCAAATTGCATAAATAACAACGACCCCGACTGAAATCATTATCAAATATTCTGACAGAGGCATTGTTTCTTACACAAAATGGTCTAACATAATTATACAAAATGCTATAATATCCCAAATAACGTGATTTAGTCAAACACAGTATAAGATTTGTTATTTTGCCTATTCCTAATAATGACCTTAACAAATGTTTTGGTGCTTGATATTTTAAACTATGTTAGGGTTTGGAACCTTCTGCAAAATGCACTAAAACGTAGTTTTATTCACAATACCGAAACAAAATAATTATTGCACTCGACGCGCGTTTCGCTAACCATGTTAGTATCACTAACCCAACTAACCATGTTAGCATCATCAGGATGATGATCGAAACTCAGTTTTATTCATCTCTTGATAATGCTCTCATGGTTAGCGAAACGCGCGTCGAGTGCAATAATTCTGTTTCGGTATTGTGGATAAAACTCCGTTTTAGTGATATTTTTAATCCAGAAGAACAAGAACACGGTCCTCTGCAGACAATTCTGTTAGCAAAGAGGATGCTCTAGCATTAGCGATTTCGAAAAATTGGGCTCTAGGCGTAATTACACCCTCAACTTTATACAGTTAGTTGGCTTGCATATCCCCTTCCACTCTCATCACCGAACAGTTTAACAATCTTGCAACAGGGAGTGGGCACATCCTTAACCAAAAATATTGGACATGATTAACATTGCAAGTGCCTATAAGTATTTCCTTTCTTCTGCTAGGGTTGTCCACGGGTACTTCCTCCATGACCAGACTAGCACACTCCTTCCTCCCATCCAAAGCAACTATGTTGGCATTTAAAATGGTGCCAGAATTTTCTCTCATCTTGAACCGCTGTTAATTACTTAGCCCATTTCAAATAATTTATGTACAATTAGTCATTATATTTAGTTACAGTTTCAATGTTGGCTAGCATCACAGATCTATATAGCTACGCAACAGATACCTCTTCCAATGCTTTTTACGCGGGGCCAAAAATGTTCACAGGCTTTCGCGAGCGGGTGCACCAGTCGTCTAGGAACGGGTCGGTGTTGCCAAGTTATCACGTCGAATAATATTCCGGCACACTTTTTGACCCGCTCAAATCATCTAGTTTTGTTATTAATATTTATGTATCAAATTAGCACCAACATATTTTTTATAAAAATACGATTTTTACATTTTTTATTAACTATGATAGTTTATTAATAGCAAAACAAGTGAGACGGCAATTTAAATGAACAAATTTATAATATTGATAGTAGAGTAAATTAAATGGTACTTTGACGTGTCGATAAACATTTCAAAAATTCCTTTGATCTTCGAAACTGCGTGATAATATTATTATTTAATACAAATAAGAGAGATTACAGTATAAGTTAAAAACATTTACACCGATATGTAGGGTGAGTTTTAGCCCATGTTCAAGCAAACACCATTCACTGAATCCGATAATGAACTTTAATTTGACATAATATAACATACGATTGCCAAGATAATGAGTAATACCATAATGTGATATGAAAGGTAAACTACAGTTCACGACTTGGCAACACGGCGGGGCAAAACACGTCTAAATAGGAAAATATTTAGGTTTATTGCATTATTGGCGAGCGACACTTTTAATACTGGAATAGGCATCTGTTGCGTAGCTATATAGATCTGTGCTAGCATGTTGTCTTTCAGTGCTGTCATTTCCGAAATATCCTTTAATAAGTGCTCAGTTCTGATTGAAGATAATACAAGTTGATCAGAATTTGTCTTGTTTTTTTCCATTAAGAGCAGGACTTCCTTAATAAGGTTCAAATTTTCGACCCTCTGGGCAGCTGTAGTTGTTTATATTTTTTTCAGCGAAATCCTGTGTTCTACACTATATGTCTATCTTTATCTCGATTGCGAGAGGTTAGACAACTTGGTTCTGACACCCCATCTCCAACTCCACATGCCCATCCTTTAGTTTTGCGATTCGCTCGTCCTTGCGTCCTTCTTAATCTGATCAACATATTTAATTAGTTGTGCATATTTAGGAAAGTCTTTCTCCTATGTTGTGCTTGCAGTCATATAAAATGATTACTCAACATTATAAATGTTATCCACCTATCATATATTTGATAAATAAAACAAAACTAAACATTTTACAAAAAGAGCATAATCAGACTTAGAATAATTTTGGGCTGTAATAGATACACAAGTATTAAGTATATGTTAGAATGTACAAAATAAGAAATGTTTTATTC
Organism: Pissodes strobi; assembly: GCA_016904865.1. Classification (NCBI taxonomy): domain Eukaryota; kingdom Metazoa; phylum Arthropoda; class Insecta; order Coleoptera; family Curculionidae; genus Pissodes; species Pissodes strobi. Next base: position 243,132 of record MU183245.1, on the reverse strand, counting down.
TTAAACACCTAGCAAATGAACTTATATTAGTGGAGGACATTCATAATTATAAAACTAGATTAAAAACTATACCCATTCAAAATAGTCTATTACATAATGGACTTGTTGCATATAATAATCTCCCACTAGAGATTAAGACCTGTAAATCAATCAAGAAAAAATGATACCATATAAAAAAACATGAGATTAATAGGGCGAGGTTTTTGATAAGCTACTACACATACCTAAAGCTTTTAATACACTTCCACAAGCTATATCAGATTATGTACCTGATAGGGATGCGTGGTTGGGGTCAGGGCCTCAGCCTATAATGGATGTGTTCTATAGTACGACCGCTGCTATCTTAAGGAACACAATAATGAGCAAGCCAGGGATCTGTGGCGGAGTACTCCAAAAATTAGGTAGGCTAGGCATCTCCTGGTAGACCGGGCGTCTGGTAGGGTGAAGGCCTTCTTGGCTTTGAATTGGGTGGACATGAGGCTTGTGGCAGGGCTCCTCACAGGACACTGTCGCTTGAACAGGCATTTACACTTTCTGCGAATCAGACGAATGCAAGTGGTACTTAGAGGCCAAGATATCGTCCACTCATGTCCTTGCTGTCTGTCCAGCGTCAGCTAGGTTAAGAGAGATGCACTGCGGAAGCGGCTTGCTGAATCCGGAGGGCATAAGAAAGATCCAGTCGAGAAAGCTGTGTTCCTTCGCTAGGGAGGCCGGGCAGCCATGCCGAGTTGTGAATACGATTAAAAGGGTGCTCACAGAATGGTCTTTTTATTCGGTAGCTGAATTCTACACTACGGATTTTGCCACATATATTTTAGCTACTTTTTATATGCACTTACACTACGTGCCTCTTTTGCGTGATGTGTTATATGTATATGTTTGAATTTTTTTACGAAAATTCAATAGTTATTGCCAGCATCAGCGATAACTTTTAAGTAATAATTTTATTTTTGTTTTTTAGATTTTATTCTAATATTTCATGTTATTTTTTATTATGTTTTATTTATCGGATTGCTTCAACCAACTAGCAAACCGTGGACCGTAATTTCTAGTCGTCAATTTAATTTTTAAATTCAATAAATAACCTGACATGTTGACAAAGAAATTATGCTACTGGAAATTATCATCCCACATAGTCATTTGGAACGGACCTAATATTGTCTTATTTAATACTGCCATTACATCGCGTTGTTAGGACCTAGACATAAACGATATGATAAGTTAGTGTTTGGACGTCTTGATATGTTTTAAATTCCCCAAATATTTTTAAATAAGGCTTGATTTATATTTTAGGCTGTTGCATATACAACAAACCTCGGAAATTTGGTGAAAGTTCTTCCTCAGATTCATCTGATGATGAATGTGAACATTGCCAAGGCCATGTAGACAAAAAGAAAAGGGCGATCCAAGCCGAATCCACAAGAACTGAAGATAGCTGTATAACCGAGACTGTTAGTGGAGAACCACACAGTCCAAGTTTATGTGAGCTTGAACCAAAAAAAAATTCGTCGGATTAAAATTTAAAATGAGTTGTCATTGGCATCTATTTTATTCACTACAGTATGATCTTCAATCGTATTTACACAAGAAAACATTATTTTTGGCGCAACTAATTTGTACTATGTACTAGAAAATCAAAATAAATTTTGGCTTGCTCATTCAAACAGTGATAATGCTAGGCAGAGCTGAAACTGATATAAATCTTGTTTAAAAGATTTAAATTTCTATTTTAGGAATTGTCCCAATATTCGAATCATTTAAAAAGATTCAACTAAAAAAGCTATCTCACCTAATATTGGTGTGTTGTTAGTTCTTAGACTCTAAATAATAATAATAATAATAATAATAATAACTAAATCCATTGGGGTTAAACTTCCTGTATTAGTTTTTCGGATTCTTGTCGGTTAAAACTGTTGGGTTATGATTATGACGTTAGGGTATGGTTGTTAAAGCGGCGTTCTTTGAATTAAATTGAATATACTATGAGAAAATTTTCATATAAAAGATATTCAGATCTTTTAGAAATTCATTTCTTTTAAAGTATTTAAGATCAAGAAGTATTTAAATCTTTAACAAAATGATTTTGAGCGGGAAAATTTAAATAATAAAAATATTTATGATTCGAATATTTTCTCAGCATGAAAAATATTTTTGATTTAAAACTTTTTTAAAATGATTCGTTGCAGCTCTCTCTGCTAGACACTAAACACTGTTTTTTTACCTGTGATAATATGTAATGCATTTGATCTCACCCCTACTGAAAATTGATGAGTATCATGACCTAATAATGGTGCCAATGACAAGAGTGGTAATGAAGAAAATTTGCTAACAGACTATGATGTTAAGTATAATTTTTTATGGTTTAGCTATTTATTAATATATAGTTTAAGTTTAATGTTATTGTTGTTTTTTTAAGTCATCTCCCTATAGGACAAAATTCATTTAATTATCCAGCGAGACAGTTTTCTATTTGAATTAGAAAAAAAACTTTATTGTCGGTATAGATAATACAATACATTTTGACTATTTTATTTACAAAGGTCACAAGTATCTATACCCTGCAGATTTGCCACATATTATACAATGACATAAAACTTCATTATTTCGTACGAGTTCTTCACAAAGAAGATATTCGTCGTAGTTTAAGTTATGGAGGTGCTTCCAAATCATCAACACTGTTATCGTCGCACACGTTATATACTCTTCTGGCTCATCATCTGATAAGTAAGGTTGTGTTGTACATTTTTCATTTCTAATTTAGATTTGCCCTTCTTCTTTTAGCTAGTGCATTTCTTTTATTCTCAACTAGCTTCTTTTTCTTGCCTGCTTCTTCATACACAGATTTAAAAGGAGTTCAAGACATAACTTCTCAATGCTGACGTTTCTTTCATTTCCTAGTTTTAGATAATGCTGACGGTTGAGGGATGGGTGTTATAAGCTCAATTGATACATGTGGCTGACCTTATAACAATTGCAGCTTTGAGAGCATTATCGATTTTGTTATGACGGCTGGTCGGAGGCTTGATTGTTGTTGATTCTTCCTGACAAGTTCTGGTTCAGAACGGCATTCTGAGGGCAGTAGGAACAAATTGACAATAAGTCAAACCGGACTGGATAGGGAAGTTTTTTTGTAAATGTCTGAAGTAAATTAAGAAAACTTCATCTAGCATCCAATCGTTTTTGGAGCAGGTATAAATACTTTCAGATGGTCCAGCTCTCTTAAGACTAGCATAAATAATCATAGACACACATATATATGACTCACTCACAACACTCCATCTGCGTTTGTGCTTTGGTAGCGGCATTGTCTTTATAAGAATCAACCAAATTTTAGTCCACTTCAAGTTTGCTAAACGCAATTATTATTCGATTAAACTTGTTTGTATATGCTTACGTCGAGTCTTCTTCAGAAACGCGTTCAGCGAATCTCTTCATGCTAAGCGTTGTATTTTATTGGACGTAATTTTAATCTTATTTTAAGCTCATTATTAATTATGTATACTAAACGCAACTTATAAAGTCAAAACAATGATAAACGCGTGATCAAGCCGCCCTCGCCTCGGCTTCCAAGGTTGTTGATTTTTAGTGCAGCTAAATGGAGTGAAATTTTTTTTTTTAGATATAACCAGATGAAACCTTCAGGAGATCATTAGATACGTCATTGGACATCCAAAATGGCCATTCATGATTTTTTTAACAGTACCGATTTTTTTTTAATCGAAAAATGTGTAAAATTTGTGAAAATTTTTTTTTTCTTTTTCGCACATAACTCGCAATACCTTGCGACCTAATTGACATAATGAAACAAACTTTTTTTTTAGTCGGTGGATAAAACATGAGTGAACGTAAGTGTGCTAATTTGGTTTCTTCGAAAAACATAGCTTTTTTGGAAATGGGGACTTGCGGAGTTACTTTTTTGCAGCACTTTTTTCAGTAAGCGAGAAACTTTTTGTTTTAAGGAATTTTGCCATACTATCTGCGTATGAATTAAAGCTAAGGCCCTAGAAAGTTAAAAAAAAACCGCAGTACGATACGATGCTTACTTTATAAGTTATCGTTAATTAAAATTGGCTTGAGTTGTAAGTACGACATCAGATAGTTAACCACTGCACTTGCTGAACAGAAACTTAGCAATGATAAAATATATATACCGGCGGGAGTAGATATGGTCGACAATTCCAGAAAACAATATATGTATTCATGGAAGCATCGACAATTTTAATTTAAACGAAGAGACCCTCTGCAGAAAAAATACAACGCATTACATGGCCATGGTCATATTTCAAAAGCATTCCACTACGTGCAGTTTCATGGAATCGAATATTATTAAGGAAGAATCCTATGCCCTAAATCTGGACGCAATTACTTTATCCTTTCAAAATATTTAGAATTTTAATAAGTAACCAAATCGACCAGAGCCCTCTCCACTTAAGATGTTGATAGAAAAAAGAGGCGAAATGTGAAAATAACATCAACCTGTGGACTCAGCTTATTCACTACCAGCTAGTCAGTCATCTTGGACCGGCATCCTTTGATTTGGGAAAGTCAATAATCAAATTTTGAAAATTTTAGAAGAGGGCTATGACTCAATATTGTTTTAAACGTCTGGGCGTCTGAATAATACTTTTGAAAGTTCGTTTAATTGAAAGTATGCTTTTTTATCATCTAAAATCCGTTTTAAATCGATTTTAATGGCAAAATTGTATAAGAATCCGAAATTTTCGGACTTTATTAGGACGATAGCCGTGGCTTCGGACGAATTTGTCGTGGATTTTGAAGGGAAAATTCATTTTAAGTTCAACCGTCTATTAAAAATAAGCTGTGCTAGGGATCCAAATACACTGCGAATATAATAAAATGAAAATCTAATACCGCCCTAGCGGCCAACAGACATTTGAGTTGTTGCAATCGCGGCTGTCCTGGATTTTAGCTTGCTCCTCAATGCTGTTATAATGTCACATCGGTTTACACATTCCGTCCCCACATTTCCGTCCCATTTGCCGAGATTTACCCCCATACAGCCGCGTAAGATGTTTACACATCAATAATTTTCACAAATTTTACACATTTTTCGATTTAAAAAAATCGGTACCGTTAAAAAAATTCATAAATGGCCATTTTGGTTGTCAAGTGACGTATCTAATGATGTCATAAGTGTATCTTGTGTTCCTTAAATATGTATAGATCGTATCGCATAAATGTGTTTTGTGCTTTATTCGAAACTTTAAAATGTTGAAAATTTTGTGATTAAGTCATGTAGTAGTAGTAGTAAAGGTGGGGGGCCGAAGCCCGGTAAGTAGGCCTATAAGTTCCTTTTCACCATCCCCGATCCGCCCTCCCCTACCTGGCTCCTTCCAACACCCGGCCCGCACTAAAACGGCCCATCACCTTGATAAAGGTGAGGACGTCCTCCCAGTACAGATCCTTTAGATCTTCCCGAGCAAGTGTTGGTGCTCCCAGTATCTTCCTCCTTAGGCGACTCCACCTATCACAAATTCCTATATAGTGGTATGAGGACTCCTCCCCTGTCCCGCAGAGTGGGCTGTCCCTCACGCCGATAAGGTGCAGATGTCTGTTTAGGCTTTCATGCCCAGTCAGAATACCTACGATCCTGATGTCCTCCGGCTCCTTTTTAGCAGTCGCCTTGCTCTGGTTCCGTCAGGATTTAGAATCATTTCCTTGGCTTGTCTGCATCCTTCTTTTCCTCTCCAATTGTGCTTTGTCTTGTTCCAGGCCCAGTTATTTAGTTCCTGAGAGATTTGCCTTTTACTTAAGCCCAGACCAGGTTCTGGACCGACGAGGTGGCTCATTGAGCCTTGTCTTGCCAATCGGCCCGTTCGATGCCACTGTGCCCTGGAACCCATCTGAGTCTTATTTCCTTGCTCACAGCCAATCTGTCTAGGGCGTCTCTACATTCCTGAACTAGCTTACAGCTTGCCCTGGGTCTTTGGATCGCCCTGAGAGCGGCTTGACTGTCCGAGTAAATATATATACTCTCTACACCTTCTGTTACCTACGCCTTGGTTGCTACTTTCAAAATAGCAAACACCTCCGCCTGGAAAACAGTGGCATATCTCCCCAGCGGAGTGCTTTCTCCTGATTTAGTGTTGTATAGGTATACACCGGCTCCGGATGACTGTGTATTAGCCATCCATGAGCCGTCAGTGTACCATGCGTGTACGCCGCTCGGCGTACGTACCTGGCCTGACAGCCACTCTTCCCTTGATGGAAATTCCTTCTCAGTATTAATCTGCCATCTGGAATATTGCCTTTGGTCGCAATGAGGGGTAGATCCCTACTCATTTTGGCGGCAATAGTCTTATGGCCTTTCCCTGTGTAGTCCGTTCGCCATAGGCCACTGTCGATCATCCTTTTGTGAGCCGCCATTGCCTCTCTCTCTCAATCCAGATCGGGAGGTCCGGCAGCCCCAGGATGATGTTCAGTGCTGCTCCGGGAGTTATTCTCAATGCTCCGGTAATACCCAAACAAGCCAGCCTTTGCAGTCTGGCCAATTTCTGGGTATTAGTGGCTCTGGCCACCAGACCACAGATCCGTAGGAAATCCTCGGTCTTATCACAGCAGTGTACAGCCACTGGAGGATGTAAGGTTTTAAACCCCACTTCCTACCTACCGTTCTCCTTAGTTGCCACATAATCGCGGCTGTCTTATTCTTCACCACCTGTTCAACGCGTGCCTTCCACGTCAATTTACTGTCTAAAATAACCCCAAACCCCAAATATTTGACTTGTTGACTTAGGCTCAGTCTCGTCTGGTAGAGTATGGGATGTATAAAACCTGTTAGATTTCGTTTCCTTGTGAAGAGAATGAGTTCGGTCTGCCCTGGGTTTACTGAGAGACCATTCTCCTCACACCAACCTTGAACTATCCGAGACGCCACCTGCATACGCTCGCAGACCGTTCTCACGAACTTGCCCGTGATCATTACTAGCCCGTCGTCAGCATATGCTTGTGCGTAGAATCCCTCAAGATTTAACCTTCTCAGGAGGCTGTCCATCACCAGGCACCACAAATGTGAGAGGCAGCTGCCTTGTGGGCAGCCCCCTCTTACCCCGGCTTCGACGCGAACTTCGGTGATCGCTGATCTTTCGGTCTTCCAGTGCCGTTTTTACCCACTTGACCAAATGAACTGGTGTTCTCTTGGCCTGGAGGGCTTGACAGATAGTTTTCGTGTTAGCCTTATCGAAAGCTCCTTCTACGTCAAAGAGGAGCGCTAGCGCCATTTCTTTGTTTTCTATTGCCTTTTTAGCCCTTCTAACCACAGAATGGAGAGCCGTTTCAGTCGACTTCCCCCTTCTGTAGGCATGCTGATTATCATGTAGAGGAGAATCAGTTAGGATCTCTTCAATGATGAACTTGTCAATCATTAAAAATGAAGTTAGGCTTATAGGCCTGAAGGACTTGGGATGGGAATAGTCTCTCTTCCCTGCCTTGGGGATGAAGACGACATCCGTTGCTCTCCAAGCTTGTTGAACGTACCCTAGTGCTATGCTGGCCTCGAATACTCTCTTTAAGTAAGGGAGTAACCTATCAAGGCCCGCCTGCATCATCATGGGTATAATTCCATCCGACCCTCCTGCCTTATATGGACTGAACTCCCCCACTGCCCAAGTTTATGGATTCCTCAGTCACCACACTGCGGGTTCCAGGCCATCTTTGGCTCTGGTTCCTCGTCCCAGTTGGTAGTCTGTACCTCTCCGGGGAAGTGGGTTTTTAGAAGAAGCTCTACCGTTTCCTCTCTGTTCGCCGTCCATTGTTCGCCTGTTTTCAGAGAGCCAATCTCTTTTTGTCTTTCCGAGCCCAGCAGCTTAAGCAGACGCGCTGAGTCCGAGAGAGACTCCATCTCTCCAGAGAATTTTCTCCAGCTGTTTCTTTTGCTGCGTCGGACCTCGATTTTAAATTTCCTTCTGGCTTCCAGATACATATCCCAGAGCTCCTGCCGCCCTTCCCTGAAAGCGTGGCGGTGTGACCCTCTCACGTCTTTTTTAAGACGGTCCAGAGTATCACTCCACCAAGGCAGCCTCTTGGCGCTCGCTTTCTTAAGTGGGCACGCTTGTTCATAGGAGTCGACGATTATACTGTTTACCTTTACCACCTTAATTTCTAGTTCTTGTGTTGATGAAATAGCCTGCTCTAAAGTTCCCATGGACATTACCAGACTTTCCCTTGTTCCAGTCTGTTGCCATCGGAATTCTTTTCTGTGGCTTCTCCATCTTATCCGATTTAATTTTGTTACCACTGTAATATCGATAACCTCCTGACGAACCCGATTCACAAAAGTTGGTTCCGCATTTACGTTAGCTACTTCAAGTTTTTCCGATACGAAATAATCTAATAAAGCCGTACCTCTCGCGTTAGTGTTAGTGCTCCCCCAAACGATATTATGCGCGTTTGCATCACACCCCACGATTAGTGGAAAATCTTTGTTTTTACTGTATTATATTAACCTTATTAATTCTTCCGTTGGGGGAAGTTGCGCGTTATCATACGGAAGATATAAACTACTAATTAATAACTTATGTTTTGTGCCACTCACCACGTATTCCAGCAGGATCACCGTGATGTCCTTGGAGCTTAGTTGTGGTAACAGAGTTCGCTGCAGCTCCCTGGATTTCACGATACATGTCCTCGGCCTCTCTACTCCATCACACCCGGCCAAGATGGTAAAGCCGGGGGTCCCAAGTCCCCTTATGTTTTCCCTAAAAAAGTAAAGTTCTTGTATTACTATAATCTCTCCAGATTTTCCAGCCATGATGCTTGCCAATTCAGCACTAGCATCTCGGCTATGCTGGAGATTTATTTGACTTACCCTTAATTCCGCCATCGGGGACACCATGGATAGGGGTAGCCACCTTACTTGGCTATTGCCTGCTTCCTGATGGTTTGGAAGTTTCGGCTGAAGTGCCCCGCCCGGTGGCTGCTCTCCGAATGGTTACCCCTGTAAACTCGTACAGCGACCAATTCGAAGAACACAATCCACCCGGCCAGCTCTAGTCCAGCCACGACCTCCCTGCTCACCAGGAAGTGAAGACGCCAACTGCTTGGTTGACCTTCGGTCTTCAGATGCTGCCACTCCGGAACACTCACGGTGGTGTTCTGGATGCCTAGCATCTCGGTGACGTACTCTATTTTTGGCTGCTCTTGTGTCTTCAAGGTGAAGACAATCTCCACCGGCCAAGGGGCATCCGTCGATTTCACGGCTCTGAAGGACACTTCTCCCTCGGTCAGTGGCTGACAGGTGTTGAGCAGCCAATCCCTGGATTCCTCATCCTCCGTGGTAACCAAAAACCACCCCGCCTCAGTAAGGCCGGAGTTTCGGGAGTGGAGCTCTGCCTTGGTACGCCTCATTTCGTTAATGAGGTTCATCCTCAAGCGGTCCGCCTCTTCTTTGGTCACCTTCCCACCTTGTCTGTTAGACCTGAAAACAACCTGGTTGGCCCTCGAGGCCGTCGAACTGTAGGAGCCAGAACTGGGCGGATCAGTTGGCCTTCCGCATGAACGTCCTGACTGGATGCCTTTCCTCAAAAGAGGCGACACTCCCTTCCGGCCGTTCTTATGGGAAGTAGACCCGCTCTATTTTGGCTTCTTGTGTTGGCGTTCTGGAGGGGTATCTTTAGAGATCTGCCATTTTCTCGACGTGCTGTCGCCAGGAGTGCTCTTCCCTGGATGTTTTGGGTGATCATCCTGGGTGGAGGAACCCCCGACTGCAGCCGGAGCTGTAGGCAGAACAATGGGCTTCAGCTTCGCTGCCGCTCGCCTGGCGTCGCGCGCTTTTGGCCCTCTACTCCTTACCTGCTGGAAGCTCTGATGCTGCCCATGGGGCCGGGCTTGGGTATTGCCCTCAGAGCGTGGAGAGGCATTGATGGTGGCGGTGGGTGAGCCTGGTTGAGCCGACGGTCCGGCCTGGTTTGGCCTTCTTTCCTCCTTCAAGCGGTCTCTCCTTCTCGTGCGATTACGATTTCTGGCCTGCTTGCGTGCTTCTTTCTGCCGCAACCTCTCCTCTTCAGCTGCATCCGGTCTCGCCTGGTCGAAACTAGGTTCCGGCCCGGTCGAGGACTTTCTACACGCATCGGATTCAGAGGTGCTGGCTGGTGACTTTAACAGCTCCTCTTCCTGGATGGAACTCATTTCCAACCCGGGCTCAGGGGTGCTAGAGGTAGGATTCCCTGTGGTGGTTGGCTCTTTTTCCGTTTTTTCCGTTTGGCTTTCACTCATTCCGAAATTTAAAAGGGTTAGCGGATTAAGTGTTTCTCTGTATTTGCACCTGAGTGCGTGTAAGGGGTGTATTTGCGAAAAAATAAGGTGATGGTATTGAAGGACTAGAGAGAAGCTACTTCACAGACAAGCCGGACTACGAGTCAGCATGGTCAGGATAGGTCCTTGCAGGATGGTCTGGCAGCCGCGAATATATCCCCCCGACTGAAGCAGCAGGGTCCTACCTCAGGCGCTACCTGGCACTACTGCAACGATCGAGATTTTACGCCGGATGATAGGACAGCCCCCTACGCTAGCTAGGCAAGGGTGGGTCCCTGTACTGTCCGACGGCCTAAGGAAGTGCCTATAAACCTTAGTTGTTATGTCGCTACCTCTCCAGATGGCTCCATTCGGGTCCCGGCCTCGCCTTCTCGTCGCCGTTACCGGCCAGCAAACCAAACCCTCTCTAGTCCTTGCGTGTGCCCCCTCCTCCTTGACTGGGCTTGGGACCAGCTAAGCAACTGCTGATACTCTGGCAGTCAGTAAGTCATAACAAGAGCCTGAATTTTTCACTGAGAGCCTTGGAGAACGCGCAACTGGGACTCTTTAACATCTCACCTATTGAATCCGCCCTAATTGCAAATTGCACGATACCGCCATATTCAGGTACTCGCCTTTGAATAAAAGCTCGATTAGACAAGCACGGAACGAATTTACAGTTGTTTAAAAGCATATTCAATTATTGCAACCGCACATGCTGTAAAACATACGGCCAGTTCCGAGTCGATGGCAGCAATGCATGACTGAGTTTCAAACGTTAAACAGAATAAAATAGTTTTACGTCTTACAAGCTATTGTGATAGCCTGGGCTAGCATCTAATTTAGTTTAAATTGTTTCAACAATTTGTTTTAAAAATTATTTTAAATCGTTTCAAAAATAAATTAGGATTGTGCTAGCTCATCAATAAATAAAATAATAATTGTATTTTATTAAACAAAATTTAAATTGAAACCAACTTTCAAGAAATAATGCCCGAACCGCGTCTAAAGTTAAAACATTTTTGCCTAAGAAAAATGTACCACAAAAGCACCTATCATAGGCCTTATTAATAAATGAAATAATTTACTATTCGAATATAATCCAAATAAGTTGCCTTGTGTTTAACTTCACAAGATTCAAAGTCCGACTTAAACCGCGGTTGACGTATACTTTTGGGTGTTTTCGACTGCATTATATTATACCACGCGACTAGAAAAACTAACTTCACGGAATAACAACCACTAGTTGCACGCTTCAAAAACAGGTCCCCCCAAACTTTGTTCTAAAAAGAAAACCATTGGCCAGGGGGGCATTTCTATTAGAAATATTCAGCGAACAAAGACATTTGGCGTGGAATGCAAAAATCGTGTTCTCCAATTTTAATTACCGTAGTTTGGTCTAGATCGGAATTTAAAAAGCATGTAGTAACTAATTTTAATAGGGTAATTAAAATTAAAATTTAGAACACTCGGCGGTATTGGAATTGACAAAACATGTTAAAATCGCTAATTGCCATATTAAAATTTTCGGCAAAATTTTAAAGTGCTCTTAGTAATAACATTTTAAATAGCTGCAGGTGCAGAATCCAGATTTTTCTAGGAGAAAACAAGTCGTAAAAGTTGGTATAAAAGCGAAAAAATATCTGGAACTTTATACTGTCCAACTAAGGTTAAGGTAAATGGTTAAGCAGTATTGACCAAACCGTAAAAAGTGTCTCCAAGTACCAGAGACGCGTGGAAATTAAATAAGTAAATAAGCAAATTCATTTCGTCGGCTCGGGAAAAGTATTGAAGGAAACGTTGTTTGAAATTCGTCAAAATTCGTGAGAGAAGGTGGTCTTAAAGCTAATAAGGCTAGGATATCAGGATTCGGATTAACCTTAAGTCCTAGAAAGTAAGTTTAGTTATAATGCTTAGGGTGCCTTTATGTATAGAAACATTATTGCTCTATGTCTTCAATAATTTCATGAGTAACCCATTCAAAATTCAGTGCTAGCGTCATTCTGTATTTTATTTATTAAAGAATGTAGAATTTGTTTTTGCCATATTTTTTGATTGAATTTAAACTGCAGGGAAAGTTTGATACAACATACATCACAGCGGTTAAGTATTAATGCTAGGGATTTTTTTTTATTATGCCATAACTGACTGTCTGGCGAACTTTAGGTACCTAGGTTATATCAGAAATTATCTGAACAAATTTGAACTAACCACTAATGAAATATAAAAATGCCCCCTTTAAATTGTGAGCTCCCTTAAATTCGAAATCTCAATTATTATTTTAAAACGGAAAGTAATTTGGCCTACGCTCATTTTGTTATAACTAAGGTTAGATTGAGCACTGAAAAGTGGAATGAAGTTACTGACTACTAGGTGGAGAAATAGGGGTTGTTGTCTAGGTAAATTATTTTCATCAAAATAGGATGTCAACACACTGGTACTGCGAACCTGATTTCAGAAAATGAACAGAAGTTGAAGAAAAGGCCGAAAATTCAGTAAGTAGATACAAGAGGGAAATCGGCGTTCATTACACTATTTAAAGCTTCTATCGTTCGTTTAAGATCAATATCGTACTTATTAACACAAATATTGAGAACAATTTCGTAAAGAACGACTACCAGTTTATACAAATACAAAGGCAATATTAAGATCACAGTATTTTATTTGCAAAAAACTACTAGACAGTAAAGATATGCTTAAACAGATTTTTACCAAATATGATTTTCATACTCAATAGAACCTCCAATGCATATGACATTAGACAATTTTAAATTATAAACATTCAATATTGTAAAAAAGCACATACAGCAGCTTTAAAATAAAGCCTTACTGTGACGTAACCAAAAATATAGCGTGTATTTTTTTCCGTGAACAGCATTGCAATGACAAATAAATCATAAATATTACTTACGTTTTACAAATCACACTGTACGCACAATCGATTCAGTGTTAAGTTTAAGTCAGTGACAAAAAAGATTACCTATAAAATATGAAGACATTATTTTTTTGAAATTCTGGGTAAAAAAAAATAGTTTTTGATAAAACTGTAGAATGAAGAAAAACTTTTTGAAATGCAAGTGTACAAAAATTTAAATATGTATACAAAATTGAAACGGTTTAGGTACAAAAAAAATTAAAGAGGGCAACTAAAATAAAGGAAGAATAAAAAATTTGTAAAAGCATTTGACTATATTATATCTAAATAAAAAATTAAAACAATTCTCAGCGCCTCTAAGCAGTTCTTCTTTTGTGAACTCAGTATATTTTAATATTTGGCTAGACAAAAGCAGTTTTTCTTCATGCTCTAGTTTTTATCAGCAATACGTTTATTCAAGAAATTGTATACCTGCAAGTTTTTAAAATAAAGTTTTGTAAATCTATATTGGAAAGCATTTAACTAAAGGAGACGAAACATGTTTAGCTAGAACTAATATTATTTTGCCACGTATTTTATGCAACTACACATTAAAAAAACGTCATTTCATCTCTTTTACTTACACGCTTTTAAGTAATCGATAAAATTCGAATAAAAATGTGAATTCTAAAATATTAAATGTTTACAAGAACATCATCGAGTCGTAACATGTAAAAAACACGTTTCTTGTTCTTATAAAAGTGTACAAGCATCATAACATAACAATCATAAATAAAGTGTACCTACCTATCTTATTATCTAACGTTGCTACTTAGAAATATGCGCGCCTTACTTTCAGAAACAAGTAAATCTAAACCCAAGTTTAATTAATAAATATTTTGAGCCGATTTATGTCACAAAAAAGTATCTTAATCAGTATATGAAAGTGTTCAAACTAAAACGAACCATTTAAAATATGTTTTATTTTCTCAAAATTCAGAAACCTGATTTTAAAGAAACATTTTGATGTAATTTCACTAAGGATATTGAACAAATTATTATATGTTTCTATAGTTCCTTGATTTAGTCTTAAATCAATAAAGTAACCAACTAATTACCATGTATAAGTGTTTTATATAAAATATATAACCACTCCACAAGTGTTAATTGAAACCACTTTCCTGAACCACAACTAAAATATTTGAGTCAGTACGTTAAGTGATTAATGACAACCAAATATTATAACATGAATAAATAATATAAGAACAACACTGAAATAATAAAGTAAAGGCGTAAAACTGGATTAAGAACCCTGTATAATATGAATATAACAAACGATAAATAAATAAAAGGAAAAACAGAAATGAAGAAAATTATATATATATATAGTGTTATGTTCACGTTGAGGTTGGGCGAATAAAACATCCACTTCTATCGCAAGTATAACATACCCTTAATGGAGTTTATAGTCAGCACGGCAAAGTAAGTGAAGGTGACCAAGCCAGCTACCTTTGTGTAACTCTCAATATAATCGAAATGCTACTAAAGTAGCTTTGTATACGATTTTTCCAATATCTAGGTAATAAGTTAAAATATATTTGTTCCATGTGTTAACTGGAAAGCGAGTGGTTCAAACAATTAAAAAAAAACATTTTCCTTTTCCTAAATTTACAACTCTGTATCGCCGAATTCTATAAATAGGGATATTTTACACGCTTCGTTTTGGTTGGAACTGTACATTGCTGCTGGTTGATTTTTAATGTGGTTTAAATATGTGAGAATTCCATCATCTGAACATTAGAAAGTTAAAATCATGCATTAAACTAGTTGGCTTTTTCAGAGAATTGCCAGACTGGAATCTTTTTGTCCTAACCTGTAACCTTTCCACAACAAAAAATATATCAGAATAAAATCTATGAACACTGAATATATATGAGTTTTCTATAAAAAGGCATTTTGTAAAATCATGTATTTTAAATGTCTTTGCCAGATCTATTCCAGACTTTTTCTGGGAAGGAATATATGACCTAATCTCTTTAAAAAATGATGCAAATAGATCATTACGATTGATGGTCTCTAATGTACAATATCTTTTGCTTATTTTTTCTGCTAAGTATATCCTCAAGTATTCAGAAATGTAAATGATAATTGAATATTAATATGTAAAACTTATCGATTCACTGTCGGACATAAATAGATGTCCAAATGATAAGCAAATAAAATATCCAGCTAGCATAAATCAGAACCAAACAAGCCTGTACTAATGACTTCAAATTTTAATGTTGCTTCTGATAAATAATATAATTTTTTGAATAGCTGATTCATATTTAAAACACATTAGATATCCAACAATTGTTCAATGGTCATGAGTATTTTTGCTTTTCATAAGAAAAGAAATAGATTGACGTACAATATTACCAAACAAAAAACGATAAATTATAAGTATTTAAGCTAAATCAATAAATATTTACAAAACTAAATAGTTTTAAAATTTCAATTATTACCTAGACCTATGTGGAGAGTAGGCAGCACTTCGGTCACTACTGCAACTACCTAAAAAAAGAAATTTAATAAATATGTATTGATAATGACTAGTGTCTTCTTTATTGCAGTTGTATATAATTAGAACCATCACCTACTTATATTTACAATTTTCATACCACGTGACAGCCTACGGATCTGGTCCCGGTCTATGACAGGACTTGCATACAAAATGACTAATCGCGATAAAACCTATTTTGTAGTATTACTTCTAATATCAATTTGCAAACATTGGAAGATGAAAGCGGAGTTATAGTTGTTTTCATTTAAGTGAATATATTTTATCTTCTCATTGCATACTACTTTGCCCGTTTGTTTTAAAACAATTAATTAACATTAATGCATTACCCCACCTTTTTTCTTCGCTGTTTTCCTTAATTCTATACCCATAGGGAAATCTCGAACATCCAAGCCGAGTTCTTTGGCTTTGGATCTGGACCTCCAAATTTTTATTTTAAAATCGTCTGAAGTGGTCACCAACATCTCCGGGTCCTTTGGATTGAAAGCTACTGAATTAACTACGTCCTGATGAGGGTATTTGGCAAGACAAACTCCATAATGACGGTCCCACATGTAGCCGTGTTTGTCTTCGGCTCCACTAAAAGGGTCAGTTTTACAACAACAATAGCTACAGAGAAACCGATGATACGCAGCGGTAACACCAAACCAAACATAATTGAAAACCCTATTGCTTAATGTTTATTTGGTAGAAACACATAGAGGTAAGTATTAAAGTGCTGTGGAGTTCGATCTTAGAAATGTAATTTTAAATAGGCTTATATTTAATTGATCAGCAAAACATTCAATATTTTGGTGGCAAAAAGAATAATCGAGCAGCAAAATTAGATGAGCTAATTAACCCAAAACGTTAATATTTAACATTTTTTCACTCGGCTGTTATACTATCTATTTTCTTGCTCGTTCATTAGTTTTACTTATAAAAACATTTAAATTGCCATTCCATTAAACTGATGATCAAATAATTTAAATGTATCCATATATTTTGTAGTCCGTAGCGCTTTAATTTTTAGAGCTGGAAAAAATCTTTAATTTACTACAGTTGTGGGGTTTTTCATCAACAGCCAGGATTTTTTAGTGAAGTAAATAAATGGGCATCAAGGAGCTGTCAAATAATGTCAACTTTGTTTTTTTTTAATGGGTCGCACTGTATATAGTTCATTTATTGAGTAATCCGTTCGTTACTGATTCGGAATATACCAGGTGAGATAGCCCTATCTTTAAAACTAACTAAGAAAAATTGCAAATTCAAATTCAAAAACAGCTTTATTATCATAACATTAGTTGTTGACAAAGCCCTGTAAAATTAAAATAAACAAACAAAGAAGCAAAATTAAACATAAAATATACAAAAATACCATGTATGGTATTAATGGTATGTATTAACAATATATCAGAGAGAAGTTCTCTGGAAAGACATAATTGAAATATTCGTCAAGAGTAGTATGCTGTAGTGGCTAGCAATTTTTTAACAGCCTTCTTGAACCTAATTACACATTTTATAGCCTAATTTCAAGAGGTAGATGATTAAATATTTTTCCCCATATAAACAAAAGAATTTTTTACCTTCTCAGTGTGTGGAATGGGCAATCGGAAGGTGTAGGTCAGTGGTGTTCCTAAAGAATTACTTAGAACAATTTCATTCTTATGGTTTTTAAAAACAATACGTGCCTTTTGTAGGATATATAGAGAGTGGAGCGTCAATATCCTATTTCTTACCAAATGCGGCCGACAAGACTCTCGATTCCTTACTCCACAAAGGGTTCTAACCGCTCTCTTTTGAAGGACAAATAGCGAGTTAAAAAGATACCCAGCACATGAGCCCCAAAAACAAATACCATAGCTAAGATGAGACTCAATAAGTGCATAATAAGCATTTTTTGTTACGTGAAAATCTAAATTTTTTGATATCACTCTCAGAGCATAGCAACCAGAAGAAACTCTACCACTAACTCTAACAATATGTTCACGGAACTTGAGTTCACTATCAATTTAAGACCTAAAAATGTATTATACTCTATTTCGAAATGATGCGAAGTAATAAATCATTTTCTGATGGCTGATACATAGGCGTACATAATTACGTACATATACGTACATATTTTAAACGTTTACTGTCCTAATACTCGGACTTTCCCAGCATTATATTTATCAGACTTAGGTTTTTTTATTACTATTGTAAACATTCAAATTTGACGATTTTTTGTATGCATACCCTAAAGTTTAAGTAATTGTAATTTTTCAGATATATTTGTTCTTCCGAAGAAGACACAGTGTGTTTGTTTCATTTCATAGTTTCAATTAAAATGGCTAATTCAGTTTTCTCTCCAGTGAAACGAGCGAGCAAATGTCCATTTTCTGTTAACGAAAAGAATATTATTCTTAATGTATATAACGCCCTCAAACATCAAAACCCTCTGTATAGCGTTGATACTGTGGTGGAAATGTGTTCGCAAATGACGGGTGTTTCAAAAACGTCGATATATAAATTAAGGTGTGAACGAAAAAGTGGAGCTGTAAAACCACCTATACCATCTTCAGGAAGAAAAACAGTGCCTATCGATGAAGACTACAAACTTATAATTAGAAGAACAGTACATTCCTTTTATTTTAATAAGGAAATACCAACCATCGACAAAATTTTAGGAGCCTTGAAGCAAGACCAAAATATGTCTCCAACGATAAGCAGGAAGAAATTGTGGACAACTTTAAAACAAATGAATTTCAGCTGGGAAAAACAAAGCAGAAAATCGCTCCTAATCGAAAAAGATTAAATTATTTGCTGGAGGAGACATTACTTAAGACAGATAAAGCAGTTTCGAAGTGAGAATAGAAATATTTATTATCTGGACGAAACATGGCTTAATGAAGGATATACGGTTGGGAAGATTTGGCAAGACAAAAATATTTCAAGTTTTCGTCAAGCATTCTTAGAAGGCTGGTCCACCGGACTAAAACCACCATCTGGGAAAGGAAAGCGACTGATTATTACACACCTTGGAAGTGTTGATGGTTTTGTTGAGGGCGGTTTGTTAATGTTTGAGTCAAATCATTCTGGCGATTACCATGAAGACATGAATGGCGATGTGTTCGAAGAATATTTTTTGAACAAATGTTAGATCTCATTCCACCTAATTCTGTGATAGTGATGAACAATGCGAGTTACCATTCCAGAAAAGTTGACAGAATACCAACTAATTCATGGAGAAAAGCGGATATTATTCAGTGGTTTAGACAGAATAACATACCATTTGATGAAAGTATGGTGAAAAAGGAACTGTTGTCCATAGTGTCCTCAAATAAAGCTCGTTTCACCGAGTATGTAGTTGACAAAATTGCACAGAAACGAAATATTACTATTCTTCGTCTGCCTCCGTATCATTGCGAATTAAATCCCATTGAACTTGTTTGGGCCCAAGTAAAAAGTTATGTAGCAAGGAGAAACACGACGTTTAAAATGAAAGATGTTAAAATTATCTTTGAGGAATCTTTAAAAAATGTCGATTCTGAAAAATGGCGTAAGTGTATTGAGCATGTTATAAAAGAAGAAGGAAAAATGTGGAAACTAGACCATTTAATTGACCTGATTGTAGAGCCTTTAATTATATCCTTGGAACATGACGAAGATTCGACGGATTTTTCTGACGACGAAAATGATATACCATAGTTCTCTACATAACTGTTTACACAAAATCGCAATTCTTATACCTTATTATATAAATATTATATGTGATAAAATGTTACAGTAATACTAACTGTTTTTGAATATACATAAATAAGTGAATAAATAAAAGTACTTAGGTAAAACAGGTATTTTAAATTAAATACCCAAACGTACGCTACTGCAGGTAGAAAATGGCCCCTTTACTAATAAAGCCTATTGTTTGCAGCGGGATTGCCATACAAAACAGGGTGGAATGGTTAAAATATAATACAGCAGGCTATAACAGCTGTGGCTAAATATTTAGAAATCACAAAAATTTATTTGACCACTCTGTTAGCGTTTTGCATTTATAAGTAGGTTTTATTACTCCGCACCATTTCGAAATAGAGTATAGAATATTGTGCCTGGATGGGTTCGTCTTGTAATAATACATATCCATAGAACACTTAAAACTTGATAAGTTAGTTTTAGAAACATTAAGGCTGAAATGGTTAACCTCCAGTGTCCAAGATCCTTTTTAGCTGTTCGACATCTTTTTCATGTCATAAAATGGTGGTATCGTCGGCGAACATAGATACATCTCCTCTTATTGATAATAGAGACATGTCATTAATATATAAAAGAAAGAGTATAGGCCCCAGGACCGAGCCCTGGGGGACGCCTAGAGGAATGTGTTGCTCACCTGAACAGCAGTCCTTGAAATTAACACTCTGAACAAAACTCGATAGGTAGGATTCGAACCAGCACAGAGACGAGCCTCTAAAGCCATACCTGTCCAACTTGCATAGCAGTATTATGTGATCCACACTGTCAAAGGCTTTGGAGACATCACAGAACACTGCTGCAGCAGCCTCACCAGAGTTAAGCTGATTGTAGAGCACACGCAGAAGGTCAAATACAGCATCGCCAGTGCTCCTTGTCTCTCGGAATCCAAACTGCCTAGGACTCAAGAGATTAAACCTGTTCAGAAAAGAAATCATTCTAACAATCTTCACCAACCTCTCAACGAATTTAGACATTGCAGGCAGAAGAGCTGTTGGACGAAAATTAGATGAAATTTCATGATCGCCACCCTTATGTAGAGGAACAATCGCTGCTCGTTTCAGGCATATAGGAAATGTGCTAGTAGAAAATGGAGCATTTATTGCATCTGCAAGTGCTTCTAGTGCGCTGGTGGGAAGAGCCGAAAATAGCTTCATAGAGATCTGGTCCCATCCTGTAGATTTTCTATTCTTGATTTTCTTTATGATGTCCCTAACCTCCAAAACGTTAGTTAGAATGAAAAAGAAAGTCCCTCCAACATTAATACCTCTCATGAAATCCTCAGGTTCGTTTTTGCTGCAAATGCGACTAAGTCATTTCAGAAGCAACCTTACAGTAATAGGAATTCAGCCCATCTGCATTTAATTCAGAGACTGTTGGAAGAGTATCATCCTTCCCCCTGAATTCGTTCACAATACACCAGGATTCCTTTACTTTATTTGAAGATTCATTGATGCGTTTCCTATAGTACAGCTGCTTAGAAAGGGAAATTGTTAGTACTCCTATATTTTCTTCGATAGTTGTTAAAATAGTTTTAAAATGGTTCGTTGTCCATTGAGAACTTTCTAATATAATGAAGATACCGCATACTTTTTCCTGATATTCTTAAACCCCTTGTGTGCCAAGGCTTTTTTGTTTTGTATTTTTTATTGACAATGGGAAATGATTTGTCAAAAATATTGGATATGGATGAATGAAATGCCTCAAGTTTGCCATCACTTAAGTTCAAGATTTCACCCCAACTGGTATTATCACTAAGACTACTAAATGGCAATGCTAGTATGTTTTGGGGGTTTAAAAAGTAATAGACTAGTTACAATGGGCTCATGGTCAGATAATCCGGGACTGTTACAGTGACAGATAATATTCTCATTACCCAGGTTTGAACATACATAGTAAATTGTTGAAGCTGAATGGTTCGTGATATGTGTTGGTCGGTTAACATGCATGTTCAAATTAAAAGATTGGACACTGCTATGGTCTGACTATTAAAATGATCAGAAAAGTCTATGTTAAAATCGCCAGACACTATTATATTTTCATTTACTGGAATGCCCGACAATAAAATTTCCAGCTACATTCCCAGAAGGAGACCTATAAATTCCCATCTCATACATATGTAAATTTTTGCAATAAGCCATTGAAAACTCTTTTCTTTTAGAAGAATGTCATACTTATTTACTGGGATACACGCAAATTTAGAGATAAATTCCTTATACATCAATATAACAGTGTCCCCATGACAGAATTCCCTATGAAAAAAGTTTATTTCTAACAGAATGTATATTAAATAAGACTAAATCAATACCACCTCCGGCTGACCTCCCTCTAAAAAAGTATTACCCTCATAATCAGGAGTAACAGAAGAGACACTAGGAATCTTATCCAACTCGTGCAAGAGCACTTCATGACTCTCAATCCGTCGCGCATCGAAACTCAATCACAATCCTCTCGGACATAACATTATTATAACTTATATACAATGACAATAGTTTACCGAGCGAATAATTAGAGTGGCGAAATCTATCATTCTGTTCTTTATTGTGTATAAACCCTTATACTGCAGGAATTGTTGCTTGAAAATCGAGCAATAAAATTATTTATATTTCTGTATGTTGATGAATGAACAAATGATAAATCACACCTGAACACAAAAATTAAATTAGTAAACCTACCTGTGGATAGAAGTTTATGTAATTGGGTAAGTCATAGCTTTACATACGATAAATGTATGCTAATAAAGGTAATAAGGTATCACTTTTCCCAAGATTAATAGTTAAGCGAAAAGTATGATCTAGGTGGTTGTGCAGCTGCTAAAAACAGTGCCGGATGTTTGGTAAGATTGTAAGAAGAACCCAAGACATGCGATAAAACACTAGAACAGTATCTGGCACTGGATTCTCCACACACCATAACTTGTTTTTAGGGTGATTTATTAAATAATCGGGAAACTCTTCCGTATCCGCAAGCTTGTTAGCTTGGAAGTCAGCAGCTCTTGTTAATCCATCCATTAAATTCGACTGCGGAACACAATCTGTAGGCTTAATGTTATCAGATTATTTAAGACAATGGCAATTTGTCTGATGTGACGTGAACTTGGAAAACTGTTCTTTCAGGTGAGCGATTTCATCAGTGTAGTTATTTATTATCCACCTCCAACACGTAAATTGACGAGTCATCAATTATTTTCTGAAGGTCATCCAGTGACTTTGACTGGTGGGCAATTATCTCCTCTAAGGAGTTTCTTTCACACTCCAAATCAGCCAACTTCTCTTTAAGTGTAGCTGCTTCCTGACTTTTGTTTTTTAGGAAGTCAACCAGCTTTCTCTCTGCTGAAATTATTTCTTCATCAAGATTTTCAATCAAACGACGTTGGTTTTTATCCGCCGACTTTAAGTTGGATACTTTCAATTTTAGATCTTCATTGTTTCTATATAATTCCATTATCTATGTATCCTTTTCAGTTAGTAATTGCTCATACTCCTCTGCATTTCTATTCAATTCCGTTTTCGAAGTGTGGTAACTTTGTTTCAAGTTCCCTAGTTCATTAAAAAATATGTCTACTCTACTACTAGAGTCATCAATACAGGTTTTGGAACACAGTACATTTTGCTGACTTAATTACACATGTGATTTAAAGTCCCTTTCCAGGCACGTTTGGTGTAATAGGTTGTTGCAACTGATACAAATAAAATAACTATACTGCTTAGTTGCACAACACCTAAATTTTAATGTTTCCATGATTATTTTAAAATTAGTTACCATTTAAAGATTAGAAACAGGATCAGAAAGAAAAAAAAATAAAAATATGTTGCTTATAAGGAGCCAGCAACTCAAACCCTGAGTATTAAACTGTTTTCGTCAGATTATACTAATATTAAACTTATCTAATTAAAAAACAAATAATAAAATGATCAAGCCTAGTCCGATCCTGTCAACGTAAAAATACACAAACAAAAATCTTAAAATCACACAATTCTAAAGCCTGGATAGTTGTCAATACAGTTAAAATTCAGCGGAATACATCGTAAATACCATTTCTAGTTTACAAAAACATTGTTGTGTGGAATCTCATTTCTTTTGTATCACAGAACTTCTGATCGCCTTAGAGAGTTTGCGGGTATTGTGTGCAGATAATACGGCAAATTTGAGAATGTCTTCGATAGTTGGTGGAAAGTATTTTTTCTTCGCTTACTTCTCCCAGAGTTTTCGGATTTTATGTAGGAAAGTCTTAATTATCCCGAGTATTTCGATACAAAAATGTTGCCATTTTAAATCAAATAAAACACTTAGCGCATAATAAATGCGTCACTTCTCGGCGAACCGAAAAACTGTATGCTAGAAAAAGAACGCTATTTCATATGTGCAAGATCCGTTAGGTGGTATCTGGTGTCACTAATCGTGACTAACCCAGTACTATTATCATAAATTACCATACAAAGGGTTACTTGCAAGTGGAAATCTGTGATTTGGCACGTTTTTAGTAGATATGTTCTATATTGTTATGGAGGATTCATGTTTATCTTACAAATGTTTGCCTTTTTCTCCGTACAGTGACGGTTTTTGGAAAATAGAACCGCTTCGGCTCTGGTCCCAGGTTGTAAACAGAACAAATGCTAGTTTTGTGACCCTGACAAACCTGAAACACCTAAAAGAAACTTGAAAACGGTCGAAGTTTCGAGGAACAAATGTGCCCCCGTTGTCAAGAACGAAAAAATCTAAAAAGGCAACACTTGGGGGAGGGGGAGTTGCTGACAGTCAATTATGTTTGGTGATCCGATTTTCCGTTTTATTACGTCAAATAGGCGATATCTTAAAATTTTGCTCTCGAAAACATTTCTGGATAACCGCATCTTTTAACGGTCTTCCAAACCGTTTTTAAATTGACTAGAATGGGTGAGTTTTTTGTTTTGGGTGTGTATATTTTTGAAAAAGGAACGTACGTGTCACGTGAAAAAGTCGCGAGTGTCGAAAAGGGTTTTTTTATCTTGAAGTAATTTTTTTAGAAGATCAGTACTTGATGCAAAAATTCTATTTCGGTATTGTGGATAAAACTGTATTGTGATGCATTAAAGTGGCAAGTAATTCCGAAAATATAGAACACAAAAAAATCGGGTGTATCACAGTACAAGCCATAGAAGAGTCATATAACTTTTAACGGTCTTCCGAACCTTTTAAAATTAGCTAGAATGGAAAAATGACGAGTATTTTTTTGGGGCGTGTATATCGTTGAAAAAGGAACGTACGTGTAACGTGAAAAAGTTGCGAGCATCAAAAAAATCGAGACGGTCGAGACTGCCGGGGAATTTCTAGGAGAAAAACTGTGATATCCCATTTTTAGCACTAATTGTAACATGTTGAGTTGAAGAATTTTTGAGAATCGGAATCCGATCGATATTTAATTCGATTTTATATTTTTCTCGCGTATTTGCGATAACTTCTGTCGCTGTTATCACCTTGCAAGTGTCGCACGGCTCTATATTGATTTCTCCGTAAGGTACTTCACTTTAGTCAAACTCTCCCGGTTCGTTGTCGATTTATTTAAATCTGTTTTTATCCCAGGCATCCTGATGGGATTTTAACGATAACCAACGTAGAAATTTTTATATCGGCCATCTCGATTTAGTTTTGTTAGTTTTAGTGCTGTA
>MU183245.1:162132-204999 GCA_016904865.1 Pissodes strobi | reverse complement strand
TTTTTTATTTTTTTTTGTAGCTTAAAAATTAACAAAGTTAAAGGGGGGGGACATTATGCGTGAATACCCTGTATGCCTTTCTAATGCAACTAAAATCCAAAATTAGAATCATCATTAGAAATCATGCCCAGCAGGTCTTTTTGGCCATTACTATGCCACAAGACTAGTAATATCTGCAAATATGTAAAAGCTGAACCTGAGGGTTCATTCTAGCTATGTCAGTAATATATAACCAAAAAAAAAACGGCGGACAATCACAGAATCTTGAGGTACAGGGTGTTTTTTATAACTGGAAGACTCAGCAACTTGCTTATTATTGGACATAAAAGGTAGGTTTAAATTTGAAAATTGCTTGATAAATTATAGCGAGTTTAAATGCTATAACGATTTTTTTGTCGTCCTCGGCATACGGCGAGGGTAACCCCTCGTCGTATGCCGGCCAAAATTTGTACACTGAATACCTGCAGTGCAAGGGAAAGGGAATACAAACTATACATGAGAATACAGGGGAATACGTAGGTATAGATAGGAATACATATGACTACAACGGCATACACCAGAGTATATAGAAATTCTATTCGAAATTCATAAGAATATATAATGAATACATGAGATTGCAAGACCATACAAATCACTACAAAGAAGTGCATGTAACTACTACCACCGAACATAAACAAGTGACTATTGACGGGAAATATGTTGCATTTAAAAGAACACAGTAAACATAATAGATAATTGAGTAGCTATGATAAAGATATCGGCCGTTAGGTACAGCAAATGAAAGAGTTTAATGGTGTGGAAAGTCTTATTATACATCGAATAATATACAGAACAACACACCATATCGCAAAACTAACTAATTTTTGAGCTAATTATTATAACTGTTTTTATCTCATAATCTTTTGCTTGATCTTGTTTATATATTTTAGCACTGCATAAGACAACAGCTCTTTTCAGTTTAAATGAACCATTACCTTAGACTATATGGCATAGTCTAAGACCGTTACCTAATAACTCAATAGGTCCATGAAATATGTATGCTTTATCTATTTCAGCAATGTCGTCAAGTCTTAGGTCAAGCAAAAAAGTAGTTCAGATTTTAAAAATTTCAATCGGTAATGTATTTCAATACATCTACCAATATACCACTGATGTTCATAGGCGACAGCGCCATATTTCTCCACTATGATTACCGAGATGATACCATTTTAACTATCTTCTTCACTTGAGGTTTTTAAATGCATTGCGTCATCTGAAGAATCGTCAACTAGATAGGTAGTTTACTTGTACTTCATCCCCAGATGTAGATGTACAGTCTGTCCCTACTAAATTTTCAAAATTATTTGTCTTTATCTCTTTTATTCCTTTTTAGGATTCTTGTAAGTCTAGGTTCTTTGGTGTGCTTAGCTGACCTGTTTTTCGGCGAAGTCTGTGTGTACGTATTCTGCCCGAGGATTAATGTAGAAGCCAACAAAACGAGGACTTTTTAAATGTGACATATTTTTCCTTTAGCTTGAACCTAACATAAGGAGGTTTTTCTATAATATAATGTTTTCTCTCGATGTCAAAGATTCGAATTTGACGGACCAATTTAGTACATACGTTCATTGCATAAAGAAAGATGGACTGATATGACGTAACAGCGCAATAGACTGGAACGGACTTTAGGTTTCTATTGGTCAAAATAAAGGTACGGTCAATATAAAAACGCGGTTTGTCCGTTTGTTGATATTCGTATATCTACGACCGGAGCCTACCAGTTAAAAACCGCGTGGGAACCTATTTTTCACCGATTTAGGTTATATTCTGGGGTTATAATTCCATTGATGGAAGACTGAAGTTCGAAGAACATATCCTTAACCTTGCATCTCGGTTGCCTTCGGGCTGCTTTGCGGTTAGGGTCACAAAATATGAACTAGGGTAGCTTGTTGCTCGTTCTGTGTAGTTCGCTCGAGTAGAGTCTCATATCAAATATGGTCTACCATTTTGGGGTTTAAGTAGCAAAGGTTTAATGAATATTATATTTTTAATCCAAAAAAAGGCTGTTAGGTATCTTTGTTCCTCTGATTTGAAAGCACCATGTAAGCCTTTGTTTGTCTCAGAAAGAATCCTTACTATTTTTCCCTATCTTGGAAACTGCTGTTCTTGTATACAAGTGTGATAGACCAACTTCTGATGGGAGATATGTTACCCGACAGATAAACGACTTTCGTCTGCCAATTCCTACTACCTCTCTTACCAGGAGCTCACTAATATATCTCAGTCGGAAAATCTATAATCATATTCCCCTCAGTATTCGAAATATTCACGATCTAAAAACATTTAAAAGAAACCTTTTGTTGCCCGAAGCATATTATGGCCTAGAAGAATATTTTGATGATTCATTTTAACCTTTTCCAAGTGCTCTGTTCTATAGGTAACACTATATGCTTATTTTGTGTGTTTTATTTTTATTTTTTAATTAGTCTCCAGTTGACCTGTTATTTTGTTGTTTGTCCTTTTATAAAATAACAATGAAAAAAACTCAAGTTTTTATAACTTAGTAATAAAGTATATTTTGATTTGATTTGATTTTGATTTAGGGGTCAAATGAAAAATATAGATAGTTTTGAATTTTCGATATCGAAAAATGAAGGTTCCCCTAGACCCCTACCGCGGAACCTATCGGCAGTAGGTTCCCGAACTAGGAACTGTCCCTAACCCCATAACCCGAATTTTAGCTCTCCAGGTCGAACGAACCCAAGGTCCTCATTTAGGAACCCCTCGGAGACTTAGGGCACTCGATTATTTTTGGGAGTTGTGACCGGTCCCCCCCGTCCCTGTACCGAATACAAACTTGATAGCTCAAAATTTAGCTAAAAACAAACCGGCCGGTAGGCTCCATACAAAAAAAAACCGTCTCCTAAAGGTAAAAATACGTTCGGAAGAGTCTGAGTTTTTCTTCGAATTAATATTTAGGGGTCGAAAACGCCGATTTTCCACTTCGAAAGCTATGGGGCAGTAGGAGCCGCAGAAATCGCTTTTCAGATCTCACCTGTATGGTGAACCATTTTTGGGTCTAGTTCGAAAAAAAATATTTTTCAACCTCGTCCGTCTCCTACCGCGGAACCTATTGGAGACAGGCTCCCACCAAAGTCAGATTCCAATTCGCCGTCGTCGAAAACCCCCTCAACTTTATTTGCAGCCGATTATCAAATACATTTTTGGGTGCCTAAATAGGCGCCAGTAGGCTCCCAAAATTTATTTTCGTTTAAATCGCTCCAGTCCGAACTACTACACGGACGGTCATCGATTTCGACCCAACAAGAAAACTTTTTTTCGTCTGGAGCCTACCCGGCCACGAAAGGCTAAGGCCTATAATATACCCGTAACTATATTAACCACTAAATTGTCATATTTTAAGCAACTTTGTATCTCCTACGGTTTCCAAGTTTCGAACGGGGAACCACAAATTTGAATTATCCTGTATAGGATTTCCTGGAAAAATTAAAAATGTCAAAGGAATTCATAGGAATACCCTAGGGAATACATAAGAATACATGAGAAAACAAAGAATGCATAGGAACGCGTTTGATTACATAAAAATACATGAGATTACATGAGGCGTGTACACCGAAATACATTGGCTCGATATACGGGGTGTGACAATAAATTCAATTTTTTTAAATGAGACCCGGTATATTTTTTCATTTTAAAGTTTCCTGAAAAACTAGCTTTTCAAAACTACCAAACACTCTTTGGATATCTTGTATAGTTTTCAAGATTTTTACATTTAAAACTATAAATTATTTTGCTTTTTCACATGTTCCTTTTGGTACTTTTGAAAAGCTAATTTTTCAGAGAATTTGAAAATTAAAAAATATGCAGGGTGTCTCACTTAAACCAATTAATTTATTGCCACACCCTGTATACCGAGGGCGACAAAAAAAATCGTTTTAGTATCAAAATTCGTTGTAATTTATCAAGCAATTTTCCAATTTGAACCTACCTTTTATCTTCAATAATAAGAAAGTTGCTGAGTGTTCCAGTTATAAAAAAAAGCACCCTTTACCCTCGCATTAAGCTCTGACCAGCACTCTGACTCTCCTCCTAATGATACCCATTATTTTTATTGAGTAATATAGGATGAAAACCAACCGAGCGTTCCTCCCCAAAAGCCATACAACCCCAGTTTCTACAGCAGTATTACATGACCAGCACAGTCAACAGCTTTCCTCAATTCACAGAGGAAGGCCACACTTCCTACCATATAGCGAATAAAAAAAAAATTCATGATAATGATGAAAATTGATCCCAGGTTAAAATTTTATTTTATTTTAATTAAAAACAATAAGAGATCAATTTCTCAACAACTTGAGACAGTAACAAAGTAGTAATTAAATGCTAATTATTTAGAGATCTTATTGACATCAGAAGGTGGTTGTAAATTTTGATATTATGTAAAATTGCTTTCAGAAACAGTCAACTTAAAATTAGCAGCTCTTATCAAATTCACAGATCTTGTAGGGTAAGACTAACTATAAGCTTGTGACCCGAATATCAACAAAGCTTTTATTTTACTGAAATACTGAATTTATTCATGTTAACAATATACAATCTTTTCACAATCATCAACAAATGGTTACTAATAAAATGGTTAAAATAAATGGTTAAAAATAAAATTAAAATACAAGAACTTAAACTAGAGAACATAGGAACAATGAACAAATTTCACAGTAAATGACACCATCAACAGTAGGAAATATGCTTATCAATTAGATATTAATTTATAATAACATTTGTGTCTAAAAATTCTTGGAAACTGTGGAATGATTTGCTTAATAAATATTTTTTTACAACCCTTATAAATTGTTTTTCTTCCAGTCTTCTAACACTATCAGGTAATTTATTGAAAAACTTTGGCCTATAATGATTTATGTACAATAGGATGGTTTCATATGTTATAAGATGCAAATTCGACATTTACTGGCTTATAGCGATTACTTGTAGCGCTAATTGGTTAAGTTTACATTAATTTGAATAATGAATGTGTTTTCATTTTTCAAGTGACGAGATGCATAACATTTTCATAAAGACAATTGAAAATTGCAAACAAATTTGAAAACTTTTTCATCTTTGTTTTTGACCAGACTGGCATTGTTAATGTTACAATCTAAATATTAGTGGACCCGGTTCGCATTCTAAACCAGAATATTGACATCATTACTTAGACTGCAAATGCAAAATAATGTTAAGTGCTGCAAATATCTCCAAATCAGGATGTATGTTTAACAATTTCTCAGCAAGATGCCATTTCAGTAGAGGATTATACTATGTAGATATGTTCTTGAGTATTTATGGACACATTTACTTACCTGACTTACTTGAACTAGACACATTGCTCATGTCCCTATGACTTACTGGGTTACCATGCTCAAAAATAACACCCTGATCAACAGGTACACCTGCATACTCCGTCTCTTCCAAGCTTATACTTTCTGAATTTGGCAAACAATTTGCTATCATTATTGCTCTTATTGAACTTGCATTCCTGTTGTAAAATCTAAAGAGGCAATGAGTAATAGGCACCTAGTGATAATAAGAAGAACTATTACTCATACTGAGAAAACTTTACATAAATACTTCAAGTTATTATAGGTAAGTATTGAGGTAAGTCTAGAGTCTAAAGGATATTTTATTTAAATATGTATAAGATTAAACTTTGATAGACATTTTACAAAATGTATTTGAATTGTCAATATCAAGTAGGATAGGTTAAAAATTCAAAATAAAAATTACAATATAAATTAAGAAAAATAAAAGTTGCATTAGCACATAGAACAATGAATATAATTATTTATACATTATGTTCACTTTCAAAAATTACCTAATGCCATGGTATAAAATGTAATATTATAGATTATACCAACAGCATGGCAGACACTTTATAGATAAGAACTTAACTCATTTTGGCCAAAAATAAATCATTACAATACAGTAATTAAAGGTTTTATGTTGATCATATACTCACCAATTCAGAGTCTGCTTCCTGAGATGCCCGATTTAACCACAAATGAGAACTGCTGACTAAATGTGCAAGCCAATGAAGATCACCAGAGAGCAGGTACTGATCACTATACCATGTACCAAAAATATCATATGGTTTATTAACTACACGACACTGAAGTTCAAATCGATCTAAAAATTCATATATTTTCATGATATAAAATACCTTTTCCATCAATGAATTATTGTAAAATATTCAGTAAATTAGGTATCAAAAGAGCGACTTATAAATGCTGTATTATCTACTATTTTATAAGGTTACCTAAATTAAACACAGCAATCTCTCCAGAGGTACTATGAGTTGTTCCAAAATGAACACCTGATACTAACAGTAATGTATCTGTTTCATTGAATTGGGAGTATTGGGTATATTTCCACTTAAAATGCTTCATATTTTTGCTGTATTTTACAGTAGCCGGATAATTAGAATTCCACACCTGTAATTAATTAGAATTAAACAGATACTTAACATTTTTAAAATTTCTAATCTAGAAACCTAAAACATGCCACAAGCTAATTAAGTATTGGGTAATACAAGCATTTTAAATTTGAATATCTGCAGGTATCTACTAGGTATAATTAATAGAAATGTTTGCTTCAAGTTGCTCTCTCCCATTTTAGTAGTACTAATTTTTGATGATGAACTAGATTAGACTCAACTGACAGCAAATATGACAACATTGTGTACTTACCGTCACATATCCATCTTTGGAACATGTAGAAAAATATCTTCCATTGTGTGAAAAACTAACATGTAGTACTTGATGATTATGTTCAGATAGTGTTTCTGTTTGTACAACTGGTATTTTATAACAAAGTCGCTTGAATTCCTCATACCACGATTTTCCTAAAATGTTATTATCATCTTAATTAATTAAGTTACTCTTAAAATATTTTGTTACTTACCTGACATAACCGGTACAGATCTATCCACCAAGAAGTTCTTATAAAATAAATCTCTCCAAAGTAGATCATTTCTACTTGCTTCAAACCAGAGTTTACAAACCTTGCCTGCTGATACCAATTCTTTATATGTAAGATGTTGAAATATTTGGTGCAATGCAGGATAAGGTAGGTAGCACCATAGGCTACCTTCCATTTCGTTCATTTTTTTACAAATATTATGTATTTTTTAAAGGCTTTTGTTCAAAAAGTAACTACCCACACAATTTTAAATGACAAAAATGTCAAAACAGAAATCAGCTGATATTGATTGACAGTCGACAGATTAAGCTATTTTTCGTGAGGTTAATCTAGTATAAACCAAGGCACAAGGAGAAACGGTATAAGGTTTGTTCTAGCAGCGATTTCAAACGGTTTCAAACCGTCCGGAGTTTGCGCTTAACGATATAAGCGACGCTTATATGGTTATGCGCAAACTCCGGAAGGTTTGAAGCCGTTTGAAATCGCTGCTAGAACAAACCATATATATAATCCGTATTATATATATGGAACAAACCTATTGTATTGCGCACCGCTGCCGGGCTGTGACGTAGCTTGCGTAGAGTCTCAGACATAGCGCGCATTTAAAATATATTGGTTTCACGACAAGAATTGCATAGATTTAAAATCTATGAAATTTAGAAATAACTTTTGATTTGACAAGTGGTAAAAATGTTTTTTCTATGTGATAAGATGCTTGTCCAATTGCTTATCCAATTATACTACTAGTAAATTCAGTTGCTTTGACAAAACTCTGCGTGCTGAGATTCTAAAGTATACAATTGAAATAAATATACAGTATTTTTTATGTTATTAGTTATTATTTTCACAACGTAGAAGCTAGTTAGTTTTTGACCTCTCTTAGTTTTTGATGTATAATTTAATAACTTCTCTATAAATGTAGGCTCAGCAAAATAAACGTTCTCAAGATGAACAGAACATATTATGTAAGCTAAAAGTTAGATATATATTATTTTCTTTTACAAATTAATTACAACCTATCACATAATAGACCACCTAGTTAGTTAAATATATACCATTCTTTACGTTTATCTCATCTTCTCGTCTACACGCAATGATCCACCTTTTACACAGCTCTTTATTTTTTGGGGAACGAAAATATCTAATATTAGTGCCTTGAGCAGATTTAGTGTAGTTATTACACTTTGTCACAGCATATCCAGGCATTTTGAAAAACAAATAAAACATTCACAGTTAGAAAATCACGATGTCAACTTGTACAAACGTACAAATCCATATAAATCGAATGCAGTCGTCTTGATTTTCTTACGCAACCTACGTAACTGCGCGAACTCGACGAGTTTTGGCTGCCGGAATACTATACCGTTTCTCCTTGTACCGTGGTATAAACGGTTAGGCATTTGTCTTTATAAGAATTAGGTTTTGAGCATAATCTAACGTTTTCGCGACGTAACTTAAAGTAGAGGAAATTTTGATGACGTCATCGTTAGGTTAGCCAAGCATAATCTGGTCTGGAGCGGGTTTTGCTTGGGTTATGTCATTTGCATCAGACCAAAAGGGATTTTTCGCGTATCGGGTTTAGATTATGTTCATTTAGGATGACACGTCATATACCTATCCCCACCAACATAAATGTATGATCCCCAGAGTTCCTTCGGATTTGCTAACGAAGACGCCAGTTTTTGCCTGATGCTCATTTTTTTGCTCAGTTTTGGACCTAACCTATTCTAGCCTAGCATAAACGAATCGGCGAATCGCCTAGTAATCATAAAACCAGAAATGGAGAAATTTATATTTTATATATATTTTTATATCCAGCTAAAATCCTGCAATTTTCAAGCTGTGACAAATGACATAACCCAAGCAACATTTCACCTACTTTAGGTTATGTCGCGAAAACGTTAAACCCCCCATACACGCTCAAGCATGCTTGGCTCGTCGGAGATTACCTCCAACCCAACTTCAAATCGAGCATGTTCGATGGTTCTCACACATGTACGCACTGAATTCGCCAACATCAGTTCCAAATTTATATCCCCGAGCCTCACTTAAACGATGAATTTAGAACCTACGATTGCGGGAGGCTTTTGTTTGTTTGAAAAACCTTCAAAAGTGAGGCGAGTTTTATTTCGATAATTAAATAATACGTTTTTTAAAACTAAAATTAACTTAAAACTACGCTCAGTGAAGACCGAAATCTAATAGAACTGTCTGTGACGCTTTTATAAGAAATGCATAAATGCTGATATAGCAAAATGTTATCTTGCATACTTGCATAATTATGTTTACATAACTAGTATATAATTATAATATAATCCCCCATCAACTGATCTCACACGATTACGATACACTAGGACGTTAATAATCGCCAACATGCTCACCATACATGTACAAACTTGTTCGACGCTCGGTTCGTGTTGGTAGGCAAGCCGAACAATGAGCGGAGCATTCCCACCGCCAACAACGTTCCGCGTTGTCACAAACGTTCGAGCATGTTCGCCGAGCCAGCTTCCAACTGCCTTTACCAACATGTTAGTCCAACATGCTTGAGCGTGTATGGGGTTTTTAGATTATGCTCAAAACCTAAACCGTTTATGCTGGATTAACCTCGCGAAAAATTGCTTGAAAACTAACGTTTTCGCGAACAAAACCTAAGTAACTCCAGTGTATCATAAATTTATGTTGGTGGGGATAGGTATATGACGTATAAAGGTTAATTCATCATAAATTAGCATAATCTAAACCCCATACGCGAAAAATCCCTTAATGTATAAACGTCAAGCTAGGCTTGCTTTCACTTCGCTTCATGACCATGTAGGTCAACCAACATATAAAACGTTTCCAGGATGGGATCACAGGGCTTCAGAGTTGTTTTACATTTCACTTCACGCATGGCTCTCCGCTCGCTTCGCACGCTGCAAGGTGCAACCAAATAAAACTAACCCAAATTTTAAAAAGGGAACATACCTAACTTTGAAAAATTTTAAAAAACTTCGACGGGAATCGAACCCGAGTCACCGTATCACAAACTATGCAACCTCTAAGCCAGAACTTTAAGCTAGCCCTTGCACGGCACCTAATGTACTATTTCACTTCTCGCATAACCCTCCACTCGCTTCGCTCACTACGGTGGCTCACAGAACAGGAACTAACCAAAACTAACCCAAGGCATGCCCAAAATGAAGGAAAAAAATTCTTTTTACATACATAACCTTAATTTTTTTTTTAAACCACAGGAATTGAACCCCGGCCCGCCGTATCATAGGCCCAGTATCTAGCCACTGAACCACCAGAGCACTTCCAAACAATTCATTGCATGGCAAAGACATCGGTAAACTGAAACCTCATTAGGTGCCGTGCTAGGTCTAGCTCTAAATTGAGCCAGAGGCAACAATTGACCTGTAATGCGCGCGCAACGCTAAAGCCCTGTGAGTGGGGTCCGGGCAAATATATTATAAGAATATATAGCGAGTATCTCATAAGGCAATGAAAGGATTTTTAAGCCGAAAGAGAAAGACGGAAATATCCAATCTCCCATAAGTCTATTGCAACTAATTCTCGAGCGTCCTGCGCAATATCGTTATAGAGTTTTGCTATTGGTGGAATTGAAATGGATCGGGATGTTTCAATGGCAGGGACCAATGAATCTGAACCTGGTACTTCTGCGCATTTCTGCACTTCATGAGGCGAGATAGACTTATGTGGAGTGTATATACATCTATCTCACGGTTTTGGCTTAGGTATTGGCCGAAACACGCTATATAGTCTTATAATATATTTGGGTCCGGGAACGCCTACTAACCAAACATTCTTATGCGAGTTTTGGAACAAGACGTTGCTCTTACTGCATCAGATGGTTTCAGAGTTGCGAGAGCATCACATGTTTGGCAAAAATGTTTAGTATTACTCTTCACGCATGGCCCACCGATCGCCCAGGGAGCGCAACCAACAGAAACTAACCAAAACTAACCCAAGGCATGCCCCAAACTGGAGAAATATTAAAAACAAAAAAACATGTCTTGCCACTGGCATCAAACCCGGGCCGCCGCGCCGTATTGCAGATTCAGAATCCAACCACTGAGCTACGGACTACGTACCAGTTGACAGCAATTCGCTAAATCCTAAAGATATGGTATTCGTCAGCAATGTGATGCGAGCCAGTGTTGCCAGAGCGGCAAAGCCAAAAATCGCTACAACCTGGTGTGAAAAGTCGCTACTTTGTCGCTATCCTAAGTATCCTAGTATCCTAAAAAAAAAACACGTGTTGTTTTTTACAGAATAGGATTTTTTATTTTGCTGCATAAAATTGGAAGGGAAAAATAGTTAATAAAAACGTAGGAGAAACAAAATAGTGTTTTCAATAAAACTAACAACATAACACACAACACATCAAAAACTAATTTAATTAGTCACTACCCAATAAGAAAAACGTTGGACAAAATATAAAACCAATCAATGTTGTATTTTGATTATCATATATTAGTTAAAGATTGATTAGCAGTTGGTATAAAGTATACTGCCTATAGCAGAAGGTAAATGCACTAAATTGCGTTTAGGCAGACGAACACACAAATTATGGAACATGGAATAAAAACAAAAGGTTTTGACCAGAACGATCGATTTCGGCGAAGTCCCGGACCCCGGACCACAACTGATGCGATCTAATCCGAACCGAGCCGATAGAGCAGACATGACAGTGGGTCCCGGTCCTCAATTATAACTTGAATACCAAGAAAAATACGATAATTCCAAATCGCAAAACAGTGATTAACAAAACTTCCTAACCTAATTCAAAATTCGAAAAAGTCGCTACAAATAGGCTTGTTTTTGTAAATCGCCGCTATGTCTCACAGTCATCAAAAAGTCGCTATTTTCGCGACAAGTCGCTACGAATGGCAACACTGATGCGAGCGCAACTCTGAAGCCCTCTGATGGGGTACGGGCAGTGTTGCCAGGCTACTGATTTTTCGGTAGATCTACCGATTTTCGTAATCTTCTACCGATCTACCGGTTTAAGATAGCATTCTACCGAAAAGTTAAACTAATGTTATCAATATTTTAATTTTTTACTTATTGTTATATACCTACTACCCATTTATAACTCAATTGTATTAAGAGATGTCTCATCTTCATAGGAAATACCTTTTAAGTCATTATTTAATGGAACGCAATATTGGAATTGGAAACATTCGAAATCTGGAAAATCCCATTCGTTACTAGCGTGTAATACATCGGTCAAACTTATTTCGACGTGCTGAATAACTTAAAATTATTAAAGCATTGATTTCCTTTAGTAGTAGCAGAGTACAAATAATATCGAGTAGAATCACTCAGCAAAATCGTTTTGATGTTTTTGCATCAAACGCAAAAGCCTCAGGACACCTGCAGCACGGTATAAATCAGCGAGCAGTTTGTCGTGAGCGATTTAAAAAGTATTCGCTGTTGCAAAATTATTTCCACGGTTATTATTTCAACGCTACCCGACAGTACACAATCTCACTTTTCGCATGGCCCTCCGCTCGCTTCGAAGGCTCAAGAAATGGAAACTAACCAAGTGCTTACCCAAGACATAACCAAAATCAAGAAAAACTGTTTAGACAAAATAAAATAAAACAAAGCTACAATATTTGAACCCGGGCCGTCAAATCAAAACCTAACCATCTAGACCCCTCAACCACGAGGCCTCTTGCGACAAACTGATTGGATCGCGAAGACATGGCGCGAATGCAAAATTGGTGCGCGCGCACGCAGGAATTGAGTAGTTACTTGGCCGTCACTACTAGCGTTTGAATCATCCGGCTGAAAAATCTGTCATCCGATTATCAAATATTTGAAACGTTCCGATTATTGAAGTGAAACTTCTTTAGCGGGGGTAAGTCCGAAAAAAGTTTGAGAAACGCGGTTTTCGGCGAAAAAAGTAGTTCAGCTAGTCGAGGCTGGCAAAAATTGGAAGAAAAAAAAATTAACAAATGGGAAAAAAATGAGAAGAAAGGAAAAAAATGTTCGGAAAGTTAATAAAACGAAATAAGAAAAAAAATTTTTTAAAATGTAAAAGATTGTTCAGAAAGTTAATAAAAGGATTATAAAACCAACTAAGAAAAGAGTTTCATAAAAACAACGTAAAAAATTGTTCACTACCTGAACCATAAAGTAGACGATGACGTCATAAAGCCGGCAGTTTCCATCGGTTCACTGATTATGTATGCACAGGGAATGCTTACAATTTTATTTGAAATTTGAAAAGTAAAAAGTAATTGCAATTGACAAATGAGAGCATGTCTATCCCAATCACTAGACCTTAAATAGACACGGTCACAAAATATAAATCAAGGGAG
This sequence comes from Pissodes strobi, assembly GCA_016904865.1. Classification (NCBI taxonomy): domain Eukaryota; kingdom Metazoa; phylum Arthropoda; class Insecta; order Coleoptera; family Curculionidae; genus Pissodes; species Pissodes strobi. Next base: position 191,695 of record MU183245.1, on the reverse strand, counting down.
AGCAATGTTGCCAATTCTCAGTTTCCATTACTTTTAATTTAAAAGGATATCGTTAACTTCACGCATAGCCCTCTGCTCGCTCGCTCCGGGCGCAACTAAACAAAACTAACCCACATTTAAAAAAGAATACTAACATAACCTTTAAAAAAATTTAAAAAACATGTCTTGCCACCGACGTGAATCGAGCCCGAACCGCCGTATCACTAGCACTATCCACTGCCCTACCGGGGCTGTTGAAAGCAATTTACTGAAACGTAAAGACATGGGTAATTCGCTGTCAAGAAATGTCAACGTTGCGCTCCCTCTAAGCTGATTTATATTTTGTGACCGTGGCTGTTTAGTGTTTACGGTCTTCTATCCCAATCATGCCTTTTTATTGCGGGGCTGACTTTGGATACCAACGGTTACAGACCATGAGACAAAGAAAACATGATATGATAATGCGCATGTTGGCGCGGAGCCAAGATTCACCGCGCACGTCATGTAGTTCGTTATTTCGCGGGCACCAAAACTAACCCAGGCTAACCCAAAATTAAGAAAAAAAAATTAAATTAAAAAAAACAAACAAAACCTTAAAGAAGGTAAACAAAACATCTGTCGCGGCCGACGGGAATCGAACCGCAGCGCAGAAATAACAAGCAGAACCTCTAACTACTACACCACCGAGGCGTTGAAGGAACTTCGCTAGAACATGAAGACATGGATAATTCGAATACATTCGGTCATATTACGCATGCACGGTTTCGCACCGAAAATTTAGTAGAAGGCCTACACACTTGTCGGACGTATGGTAATGTGGTAATTCTAAGCATTTTAAGATCCTTTATACAAATAGGGCAATATGTAAAAATCGATCTCTTCTATTGGTCGATCCGCATGGCCCTCCGCTCGCTATGAAAAGAAAGCTAACCAGGTGCTAACGCAAGATATACCCAAAATCAAGAGAAAACTATTTAGAAACATAATCTTGAAAAAAATAATCTAAAAAGCGACGGGGTTTGAACCCGGGCCGTCCAGGTGAGACCCAGCCATCTAAACCTCTCGACCACGAGAGCTCTTGCCCCAAGTTGATTACATCACGAAGACATATTAGGTTTGTTCTAGCATGAAATTTCGGACTGTTTGAAGCCATCCGGAGTTTGCGCATAGCGATAAAAGCGACGCTTATATCGCTATGGGCAAACTCCGGATGGCTTCAAACCGTCCGAAGTCATGCTAGAACAAACCCATTGTAATACGAGGTGGATCGACCAATAGGAGAGGTCGATCTTTACATAGTGCTCTATTTGTGTAAAGGATCTTAAAACTCTAGTACTATGTTAGATTTTCAATTTGTAATTTGTAATACACCTTGTTTTTAAGCAATTAAGGTAAATGAGTAAATGACCCAGTACCCGCCATCTTAAGGTCCTTAATAGGTGTGTTTTTCTGTTCTTATTTTTTAAATATAATAAAGACTATTCTAATAATTTGAAGTCGTTAAAATGACTATTATTACTCTCTTTGGTTTTTTGAGCATCATAAAAAAATCCAAATTTCAGCTTTTTTGATTATAAGATATTCCCTTTTAATTAAGGCAAAACGCCCCTCCTGTAATAAGCTCAAACCCTCTCGATCCTGATTATCTGGATAAAAAGTTCTCTTTTAATTAAGGCCAGATGCTTTTCTGGTGACCAGGGTCAAACCTCCCGACTTTGACGATCTGGTTAAGTAGTTCCCTTTTAATTAAGGCCAGACGCTTTTCTGGTAACCAAGGTCAACCTCCCGATCTTGACTTTCTGGTTAAGTAGTTCCCTTTTAATTAAGGCCAAACGCTTCCCTGGGAACCAAGATCAAACCTCCCTTATAGTTACGTCAAAAAGTAAAGTGAACCATAAATAAAAGTGAATCCTAATTAAAGCATACCGATTTAATCGAAACGAATTTAAACGCCTCCTAAAAATCTAAAATAAAAGTAAACTACATTCCAAGGTTCTAACATAACATCTTAATTATTTTTGTGAAGTGGAATTACGTTGCTATTTTTAAGCAGTTTTAAAAGATGGCACCACCACCACTAGTTCTATATATACATATAAGGGATTCACCGGCTCGTTCTTTGAATCATTTAAATGTCATTAGCATTTTACTTACGACTTGTCACTTGTGTATCTGTGTCGGCGTGTTTACTCAAACCCGACTGAATAACAGGTGTTATTATTTTACTGTTGCTTTACTTCAGTTTTACCATGAATAGGTACGTTTTTTTTTAAAGCTAGACACTGAATTTGTAATCTACTATTTTTTAAATCAATCTACTATATTTTTTACATCAATCCACTACCTAACTGTAAAACTGATCTGGCAACACTGTAGATAAAGCAAAATATATCTTAGAAAGAGCTGACAAAGTAATATTTCACTTCACGCATGGCCCTCCGCTAGCTCCAGGGCTCAAGAAAAGGAAACTAACCAAGTGCTAATCCAAGCCATACCAAAGACATACCCAAAAATCAAGAAAAAACTGTTTAGAAATATAACCTTAAAAAAAACCGACGGGATTTGAACATATATATAATATATATGGATTTGAACCGGGGTAGTATGAAGGCTAACCATCCAGACAACGCCACCTACTGTTGTGTAGATAGCGTTGATCCAGACCCCGAGATCATCTGCAGACTGACAAACAACTGGTTGCGTCACGAAGACATGGGAGTCAACGTAAGGGTGGAAGGGACGGACGAATGGAACGAGGTCCGCCGCTAGCGCTAGACTCTAATCTTCGCAACCTGGCTAACCATTAAATTCGCCTAGTAATTTTATTGGAAGACTCCCACATTTTCGCTGACTGCAGCCCAAATGTTAACAACGTTGTCAAATTGCGTAGCCAAATTCTCATTTTGCTATGACACTATAGCCCTACGCTCGCTTTGCTCGCTACGGGGACGCAAACCAAGGTTACGGACGCAAACAACAAAAACTAACCCAAGGCATATTCAAAACGAAGAGACAAAACTTTTTACACATAACCTTAAAAAAAGTAAAGAAAAAAATGATCGAGTCTGCTAATACTCGAGACATGATGTGTAAAAATGTGTCCTATATCGACATCATGGACATGAAAATCTAATACCGCCCTAGCGGCTAGATTTTTAGAAGCGCCACTTGAGTCGTTGCAATCACGGTCGTCCTGGATTAGCTTGCTCCTCAATGCGCATGGGTTATGATGTCACATCGGTTTACACATTTCCGTTCCATTTGCCGAGATTTACCCTCATACCTCTTAAGATGTTTACACATTAAAACATATCTTGCCACTGGAATCGAACCCGGGCTGCATATTTCCGTTTCCTATTCGGCTAGCGCACCCGAGGGCGCTAATCGTGTAGGAAACGGATATCTCCGTTCCCTAAGGGGTTAACGCACTGAATATGCTGTTATATAATATTTCACTTTTCGCATGGCCTTCCGCTCGCATCGCTAGCTACGGGGGCTCAAGAAAAGGAAACTAACCAGGTGCTAACCCAAGCTAATCCAAGACATACCCAAAATCAAGAAAAAAACTGTTTAGAAACCTAAAAAAATAAATAAAAAAAAGCAACGGGGTTTGAACCCGGGCCGCCAATAGCCGCCGAATTGAGACCTAACCATCTAGACCTCTCGACCACGAGAGCTCTTGCCGCAAATTAATTGCATCGCGAAGACATGGCGCGATTGGGTGCGTTAACCACTTAGGGACCGGAGATGCAGATTTCGCATCCGTTTCCTACACGATTAGTGCACTCGGTTGCGCTAACCGAATAGGAAACGTAAAAATGCACCCGGGCTGCCGTATCACAAGCACATGATTTGATCCAAAGACGAAGAAAGAAGATTTCCCTTGTCAAAGATTTGATCACTGAACGAACTAAAACCTGTTGACGGCAATTCATTGAACCGTAAAGACAATAAAAATATGGGTAATTGGGTAATTCCAAAGACGAAGAAATTTCCCTTGTCTATGGGTAATTCTGATACATCCTGTGACATCGTACTGCGCATGCGTTAGGATTGACAAAATTGTTAACATTTGGGCTGCAGTTAGCCGTTCTTTTTTGTTTTGTTTTTTTCCTTTATTTTCAAAACAAAAACAGATTCCAGGTTCCTAAAAAAACTTTCATCTTGTAGGCTGTAGCCAACATAAAAGCATGCTAAATTAACCCATATGTTTTTGTACTGTGCAGCGCATGAGAAAATCTACCCAGTTTTACATTGTATAGTAATTGAAAGTGATCAGAGTTTAAAAGTGCCCCTATTTCCTTTGTATGGAGCTTTATTAGACGTTTACTTTGTTTAGTTTTTTGGTCACTGGTACGTTGGAAATCATGGATGGGGGCCCAAATATCCAAGTTTCCGTTAGAAATGATGAGACATGTTGTGATAAATTTCATTTTTTCTGTTGTCACCCTAGTGGGAAAGCACATAGGTTTATAGCGCTAATATTTATGTGTTTTTTGGGATTCGGTAAGTACCTATTGCGAATTTTATTACTTGTTTTTTATTACATTTTCGTAGAAGTGATTAGTTAGGTATACTCAAGTCTTTTTTCACCAAACCTACTTAATTGTTTTAACTGAACAGTTTTTAAAATAGAGCTAGTCTTGTAATATAGGCCTTTGGCCTTTGTTTTGAATCTTACTACGAATTTTGCCCACAATTTTAGAGACAGTTGTAAATTTATTTACTGAATCTTAATATAGAACATTTTAAGAACATTTTTAGGAAGCCCATCCCAAAATTAAATACTTATGTGGTTTCATCCAAAACGTGAATGCTCTTTTTAAAGTTATTGATTTGTTGAAATGATTTGTTGAAATGGATATCAAGCAATGGTATTGAAACCTAACATAAAGAGCAGTGAGTCAAGATTTAAGAGAAACTATAAATATAACAGAACAAATTGTGCTATATATACATTTCAACCAGTGTGGCACTCTGGCACTACAATAAAAAGGAATGGGTGTTTACGACTATTTAAGGTTATATCAAATTTATGAAAGTTATCTTACTTTCTCATTCTGTTGCATTTTGTTTAAAATGTATTTGGAGGTTTGCAAATTCCTAACAGTATAGGACTATCCTTGACACTATGTTGGGCATTTGCCCACAAGAATTACAAGGACAAATTTCAATTTATTTTTTATTTATTTCCAATCTTCCTGTTTTAATTAATCATAAATAAGTAATTCTGTAGATGGAAGAAAACTCAACAGCAATTGAATATCCTCAACTCATCAACATACGTGGTATTTTATTTATATTGTAATATGTGCATATATGTTATGCAATGTATGCTAAAACAAGCTATTTCTTCTTTATTAGCACATTCCCAGATATATATCCATGATTATAGAAAGATTATATTGTAAATAATTGTGTCATATATTTTTACATAACTTCACATTGTTTGGATTGTACTTTGACCTATGATTATGTCCTGTGTTGTTTATTTATTTATATCTATTAAAATTGTTTATTGTTTATCCCAATTGTTTGTAATTAAATAAGTAGGTATATCAAACCTATCTGTCACAAAGGTTTTCTTCTATAACAATTTTCATCAGAATTAGGGTTCCATCAACTATGGTCAAAGCAAGAGCCAAATATAATTTGGAGATTAGATATATTATAATTAGGTACAGACATATATCACCACATTTTAAACAGCGTAAATATAATCTATCAATAAATAAATTCCTCGATGAATTAATTTATTAATATAATTAATATTCATTGATTGTATTATAAGCCATATCATTGGTTTAAGGTGCAGTAGTGAAATTTCGTGGTACCTTGATTTTGGTATCTGATATTTTAATAACTAATGAAGTCTCCATATCTTCCACGTTGTCAAGAGTCAACTAACAAAGCTCCTCCCTGCGGCAGGCACCAAATACTCCTACAATCGTAGCTACTTTCATCAGAAGGTAGTCATCATCCAGTGCGCACCGATGTTCCATTTGGTCTCTAGTATTTTGCTTCGATTTTTTGGCCTGGTAACCCTCTCCTTGACGCTTCAAATAGGCAATTAGTTTAAAATGTTCGCTGATATCTACGTCGTTATTTACATGTAGCATAGCTTTGACCATTGAATAATGGGACCAAAGTGAAGATGACTTCCATACCTTTACCTTTTCCTCAAATAGACCAGGAATATGTTTTCGGAATACTTTCCAGGAATGCCTTTGTTTTCACACCATTTTGTAAATTTATTATGAACAATCTCATATTGAATTCTTGATTTTTGTGGCCGTAAATCCAAGGCAGCTTCTTCTATGTCTCTAAGTGGATCGATTTTTTGTATTTCCTGCATTTTTGGCAAATCACGACAGCGCGAGCGTTTTAATAAAACTGACAGGACCTTACAAATTTTTTATTTTTCTATAAACAGATCAGCCAACAATGATGGTTGCTAGTTTTTATTGACGAATGTGAACTTCGATAATTTAATATAAATATATGATGCTATTAGAAACTACCTGGATGTAAGAGATTCTAAAAATTTAATTTTTAATTATTGTATGCTTTTTATTGCCGTGTGTAGAAAAAATATTGTATGATATTTATGTTAAAAGTATTTTTAATTAACACTTATATCATAAATAACTATTATGATACCACATGAGTGTCTGGTAATTGTTTAGCATAGGTCCTTCACATAAAATGACTATTTTGTTATTATAGAAGGTTAGAGTTATACCAAAATGTTCTGGGGGAAATGATAATTTATGGAAATATTGAATAAATTAGTTTGGTTTAGTTGGGTTAGTTAAATAAGTTAAACTAACCCAAACTAACCTAAACTAAACTAATTTATTCAATATTTCCATAAATTATCATTTCCGCCAGAACATTTGGTACAAAATAGGCATTTTATGTGAAGGACCTATACTAAACAATTACCGAGTGCCTTAAAAATACTTTTAACACAAATATCATACATACCTGGAATTTCTCATCTAGTAATGATGTGCTAAATAAAATGACAGAACGACAAAAAAGATCATGTAATTTCATGATTTTTAATATTCCTGAAAAAGGAGAACATGCAGACCAAAGGACTGTCACATCTCTCATTTCAAATTTAGTAAGTTCTGAGATGCAGGTAAAAGGTGTCACTTGTATAGGTAAGAGAAATATAAATGGTTTTAGATCAATTAAGATCACTTTACACATTGCAGAAGAAGTTCGAAAAGTTTTGAGAAGCAGAAGAAATCTTGATTGGTCTCAGAAGGTCTTTATAGACAATGATTTAACCACTCAGCAGCGCCAAAACTTAAACAATTTAAAAAATGAATTAAAGGCCCGACAACAAAATGGGGAACCAAATCTTGTTATTAAATATGTTAATGGTGTACCCAAGATTGTGCCAAAAAACTAGCGGGATTTGTTAACGACTTTCTAGTTTATTTTCAAAATGTTAGGGGCTTAGAACCAAATTGGACTCTCTTTTGATAAATGCTTCTTACTCCCAATATGGTATAATTGTATTGAATGAGACCTGGTTAACCACCAACTTCTCTGATAATGAGTTGCATTTATATGATTACAATGTGTATAGAAAAGACAGATCTGTTGAGACTATTGTTTACTCCAGGGGTGGTGGCGTACTTATAGGTGTCCATAAAAGTATCAGGAGTTAATTGCTTAAGTCCAACCCTCATGTGGAACACCTGTTTGTCTTGGTTGGCTCGGGGGAGCAACAAGTTATTGTGGGTACTGGATATTTTCCTCCCTGGGCAGCTTTAGAGTGTTATGTTACATTTAGTGAATCTCTGGACAGGCTATGTGATGATCTTTCTCACTGCAAGCTTTGCATTGTTGGTGATTTTAACTAGCCTCATGCTACCTCGTCTGTTGAAGGACTCAGTTCTGTTGCTGTTGCCGCACAACCGGCATCACCCAATGAAGTGGAAGCGATAGAAGCTATTTCAATTATGTCCTCTTTTCACAAATTATACCAGGTCAATACTATTAGAAATGAAACCATATCTATGCTTGTCCTGATCTTCAGTGAGGACCAGAATCTGGACGCCTTTTTACCTGAGGCAGCTATTGTGACACCTGACAGATACCACCCACCCTTATCTTTTAACCCTGGACTGGTATCGTATTTTCACAAAACGTAACCGGTATCGTGGGGTACTTTGACACCCCAAATTATAATATGAAGAAAAATTCAAATACGGTTTTTTCATGAATATTTTTATTTTTAAATATTAATTTAACATTAGTTTATTCACTAAATATATTTAAACACAAAATATTTTTCCATGCAACAAAATAAAAACGTCATCCTTGAAACGCTACGAGCACTATTCTAAACTGTATGTTCTTTGACAACACAACCAAAAAAATTGATAATCTTCCAAAATCTATAAATTTTCAATGGAAGACCAATGTTTAGGGTCCAATCTTATTATCTGCAACAAAAAACAGTCATTCGATAGATAAGCTAAAAAACTGACAGGGGTGTCATTGACACTTTATTTTTACCAAAAGTTCTAATAAACTATATTGTTTTTGTGATTCTAAAATAGTTCTAATCAACGAGTGTGGAATAAACATGATAAACTACCAATAAGTAGAATCATTTTTACCTGTTTTTCTAGTTAATTTTGATTAAGCGGTCGCCGCGACGGCCGCGACATTCAAATTTCCAAGTAAAATCGAACACTTTAACTAGTATGGTGGGGTATTTACACACCCCAATCTCGGTTTTTGAAAAAACGGTATTTTTTCAGCAACACCACGGATCAGACTTCCACAGATAACACTGAGTTAGGAGAATAGCTGAAACATGAAAGAGCAATATTAATTTTAAATGCGTAATTTAAAAAAAAAAATCATTGCTGGGGTGTCGAATTACCCCACGATACCAGTTAAGGGTTAAACTTGCAGTGTCTTGACAGGGGAGTGGTGAGATTATTGGGAAAGGTTTTTATATAAACTTTAGTTCAGTAGATTTTAATTTGGTTTCAACTTTTCTTTCAAGCTTTAACTGGGACTTTTTATTCTTAAATAAATCTGTTGATGAAATGATTAATATATTTTATGAAATAATGTATTTGAGCATTGATCATTTTATCCCTTTGAAAAGATATTCTACAAAAAAAATTCCATTGGTTTTCAACAGATCTCAAAACTATGATTATTAAAAAGAAAAAATTGCATAAGCAATACATGAACACAAAATTGTACTCTGATTATGTTAATTTTTGTAATATTAGGGCAAGATGTAAATCTTTAAAGAGACAGTGCTATAATGATTATATTTATGTTACAGAGCTTTCCCTTAATAGCAACTTGCAAAACTTTTGGAAGTTTGTGTGCTCCAGGAAGGGCAGTTCTGCAATTCTCAGTGTGATTTCTTACAATGGTATTACCTGCTCTTCAGGTGAGGGCATTGTGAACTTGTTTGCGGAATATTTTTCAGAAATGTACACTGACCAGCAGTGCATTGTTCCTCATGATCTGACTTTTAACCATTTTCAACTATCTAGTGTTAAAATATCAATTTCAGAGATTTATACCGAGCTGTTCAGACTGGATGTAGGCAAGGGTCCTGGGCCTGATGGTTTACCACCAGTTTTCCTTCGGCAGTGTGGTTTTTTATTAGCGAGACCTCTATTTTTATTATTTTCAACTTGTCTTTGACTTCTGGTGTTTTTCCAAGCTACTGGAAGTCAAGTTTTATCACACCTATCCCTAAAGCTGGCGACAGCTCGCGGGTTCACAACTACCGTTCACACTATCAGTATTCTTAGTACAATTCCTAAATTGTTTGAGAAGTTTGTTTGTTTTGTCCTTACTTCTTTTCTTCGTGATCAATTATTGGATGAACAATTTGGTTTCATTGCAGGACGTTCTACAAAACTGAATATTCTGTCCTTTTCTGATTTTCTGTCTGAGTCCTTGGAGGGGGGATATCAAGTGCATTCTTTGTATACCGACTTCTCCAAGGCCTTCGACAGGGTTGATCACAGGCTTTTGATTGAGTGTGATTTCTTACAATGGTATTACCTGCTCTTCAGGTGAGGGCATTGTGAACTTGTTTGCGGAATATTTTTCAGAAATGTACACTGACCAGCAGTGCATTGTTCCTCATGATCTGACTTTTAACCATTTTCAACTATCTAGTGTTAAAATATCAATTTCAGAGATTTATACCGAGCTGTCCAGACTGGATGTAGACAAGGCTGCTGGACCTGATGGTTTACCACCAGTTTTCCTGAGGCAGTGTGCTTTTTTATTAGCGAGACCTCTATTTATTATTTTCAACTTGTCTTTGACTTCTGGTATTTTTCCAAGCTACTAGAAGTCAAGTTTTATCACAGCTATCCCTAAAGCTGGAGACAGCTCGCGGGTTCACAACTACCGTTCACACTATCAGTATTCTTAGTACAATTCCTAAATTGTTTGAGAAGTTTGTTTGTTTTGTCCTTACTTCTTTTCTTCGTGATCAGTTATTGGATGAACAATTTGGTTTCATTGCGGAACGTTCTACAGAACTGAATATTCTGTCCTTTTCTGATTTTCTGTCTGAGTCCTTGGAGGGGGGATATCAAGTGCATTCTTTGTATATCGACTTCTCCAAGGCCTTCGACAGGGTTGATCACAGGCTGTTGATCTATAAGTTGGAAAAATCGGGAATTGTGGGTCCCCTGTTAAGGTGGCTTGAAGCTTACCTGGTGGGTCGAATGCAGCTTGTTAATCTAGGTTTTGAGTCTTGGGAGATTCAGGTACTGTCTGGTGTCTCACAGGGTTCCCACTTAGGACCTTTGTTGTTTAACCTCTATATTAATGATGTATCAACATGCTTTCAGTATAGTTCTTTTCTTCTATTTGCAGATGATATAAAATTCTTCCTCAAAGTCTCATCTATAGAGGACTGTCTCAAACTCCAATCAGATTTGGATAAGCTCATTGTTTGGTGTACTAGAAATGGCATGGATCTAAATGCTGGAAAGTGCTACTCAATGTCCTTTAAGAGAAATAGGGATCCCTTAAATCACTCCTATTTTGTTGGTAATAACATGCTGAAGTCTGTGTCTCATATTAAAGATTTAGGAGTGACACTGGATGTCCCTTTAAGCTTCATTCCACACATTTCAGGGGCGGTCACCAAATCTCTTCAGATGCTTGGGTTTATTAAGAGGTGCTCAAGGGACTTTCAGAATATTTCATCCATTCGTTTGCTTTATTGTGCACTTGTGCGTCCTCATTTAGAATTCAGTTCCTGTGTCTGGTCTTCATACTATAATAATCGTATTCATAAAATTGAAAGTGTACAACATGAATTTTTAAGATATATTGCCTTTAAGCAAAATGGAGTACCTATAAATTATCAAGATGAGTTTGACTATCAGCAGATGGAAGTCTCGTTGAATTTAAGAAGTCTTGAGACTCGTCGTAGACATAAGGATCTGAGAGTATTTCACAGCATTCTTCACTCTCAGAGTTTCTGTACAACACTTCTTAATAAGATAGGGCTTTATGTTCCACCTAGGTCAACTAGGCAGGTTAGTTCATTTCACAGCCAAACACATCGCACAAACCCACAAACTTGGGCATAATTCCTTTCTAGCAAGGACTGTCAGGCTGGCTAATCAGTATTCTCATATGGTTGACTGCTTTAGGGGCACACAAGGTTCATTAAGACATTAAATCTTATTAATTGATAGTGCTGTCTGGAGCTAAATCTGTAAGGTATAATGGCGTGTGATGGTAATTGTTCCTTTGTGTAAACTATAAGTATTGTTTTTTTTCTGAATTTGTTGTATTGAAAGTTATAATGTTGTTAATATTGTATTTTATATGTAGGTATATTTTATGCTTGATTATATTATGTAGGTTAGGTTAGTTTAATATTATCCAATTATTATTACTACTTTTTTTGTAATATTGGGCCAAGCCCGTTGATATATAAAATAAATATTTTTTCTACACACGGCAATAAAAATCATACAATAATTAAAAATTAAATGTTTAGAATCTCTTACATTGAGGTAGTTTCTAATAGCATCGTATATTTATATTAAATTATTGGAATTCACATTTTTGTCAATAAAAACTAGCAACCATCATTGTTGGCTGCTTTGTTTACAGAAAAATTGAAAATTTGAAAATTCCTGTCAGTTTTATTAAAACGCTAGCGCTGGCTGTTGTGATTTGCCAAAAATGCAAGAAATACAATAAATCGATCCACTTAAAGACATAGAACAAGCTGCTAACAAAGCTACCTTGGATTTACTGCCACGAAAATCAAGAATTTAATATGAGATTGTTCAGAATAAATTTATAAAATGGTGTGAAAACAAAGACGTTCCTGGAAAGTATTTCGAAAACATATTCTTGACCTATTTTGAGGAAAAGGCAAAGGTATGGAAGTCATCTTCTCTTTGGTTCCATTATTCAATGATTAAAGCTATGCTACGTGTAAATAACGACGTAGATATCAGCAAACATTTTAAACTGATTGCCTGCTTGAAGCATCAAGGAGAAGGTTACCAAGCCAAAAAATCAAAAAATTTTACTAGCGACCAAATTGAACAGTTTCAGAACTGCGCACCGGACCATGAGTACCTTCTGATGAAAGTAGCTACGATTGTAGGAGTATTTGGTGACTGCCGCAAGGAGGAGCTTTGTCGGTAGACTCTTGACAACGTGGAAGATATGGAGATATGGAGATTTTTATCGAAAATATACTGATCTTCGTCCAGCAGATGTCGGACATCGGCGGCTCTTCCTAAAATATGTAAAAGGTAAATGTACCAAAAATCCGATCGAAAAATTTCCTGCTGCTATAGCAAGATTTCTGCAACTCCAAATTCAGCACTCTATACGGGGCATTGCTTTCGCCGTTCCTCTGCGAGCTGGCTTGCCGATGCTAGAGCAAATTTGACGACAATTAAGCGGCATGGGGGATGGAAATCCTCAACCGTTGCAGAATGGTACATCGTGGATTCCTTGGAAAATAAAAATTCTATAGCTCGAAAATTGCTTACAGTACAAACGATATGATGCTTCAACATTAACTGGACATGCTGTTGTTTCTTTTCAATCATCCTCAACCACGAAGAACAGCAGAACTGAGGAGGAAGGAATTCATTTTTCAAGTTGTTCAAATTGTACTATTAATATAAGTGCAAATAAAAAAAAATAGAAAGGTTTTTGACGTTTTCTTTTTTTTTTTTGAAAAAATTTACATTTTAATTTTAACACTAGTGCCTTAAAGTAACATTTTTAAGGCTAGTAGACAGTGTTAAAAGTTCAATTTTTAACAAGTGTTTAGAAAAATTACTTTATGCACTAGTGTTGTGAATAATATAATAAATATATTAGGTACTGCATTAAATATAAAAAAATATGTTAGATATACTTTATGCACTAGTGCATAAAGTAATTTATTATACGCACTGCATTAAAAATGTATATTTTACGAATCTTAGAGAGTGCGTAATGTGAATATTTTACGGAAGACAGTACAAGAAAAGATTTAAAAGATATTTAAGATTTTTAGTATCTAACTATTATTAACTTGTAACTTTGAAATGCAGTTCATTGGGTCTTACCCTCTGATTTATTCAATATATTTACCTAACAGTTTGAAATTTTATTGCAACTATTGTTAATTACCAGTGTATTTGTTTTTATCAAAATATACCTATCCCATAATATATAAATATATTTTGATTTGACGATAATATATTTATTTAGCAATTTATTATATGTTGTTTATCAATAATTTTTCAGGCTCATATTTTTGCTATGACAATCCAAGTGCATTACAAGAGCGTTTTAAAAATGACCTTAATTTAACTGAGACACAATTCACTGCCCTTTATTCCATATATTCGTGGCCGAATGTCGTGATGTGCTTTATTGGAGGATTTTTGATAGACAGGTAAGATTTTTCCCTTCATCTGAATTGCTTTACGTATACGAACATTAGTTAAGGGTTTTCGGGAACCAATATATTTTTCCTGAAATTTCGGTATGTTATTTCAATGTAAGTATTTTTTACCGTTGCGCCAAACTTGTCAGTATACTGATTGCTCCAAAATAATAGCTTTAAACTATGTTTGTCAAGCCGATTTATATCCAAATATCTCGTTTCGTGTAAAGTTATGATGGTACTAACGATTGCAGTTGTAAATAATTTAGTTCGGATAGTTTTAACAATAGGGATATCAAATTTGGTAAATTTCAGAATCAGTAACGATGGCGCTATCTGATAAATGAACCATATACAAAGCTATCAATAGCGGCTAGATCGCGCCAGTCTAGAATCATTCCCGATAGCGAAGTACTGCGCGCCACGCGACGCCGACAATGAGAATCACCCATATCGTGACGGTTCAGCAGCAAAGTTTTTTCAGGCAGTGCAGTGGTGTAATGAACAGAGTCTTTGCTTGTTTAGTTTATTTTTTCATTCTGGATATGCCTTGGGTTAGTTTTGGTTAGTTCTTGTTGGTTACGCCCCTGTAGCGAGCCAAGCGAGCTGAGGACCACGCGTGAAGTGAAATATTATAATACTTCTGACACAATCGCGTCGGGGACGCTTTTAGACCGTGCCGACCTAGCCGCTAGTAAAGCTATCCACCTATAAAAAGAAAATGGAAGCTTTGCTTTGCTTATTTATGTGTTCTGATAATAAATCCTGGCAATTCATGAAAAAAAACCGTATTTCTTTTGTATTTAAAGTTTTTAAATATCTTGTAAGATAAACCCTCTCTATATGGGAAAACCGTGTACTTCTTTTCGCAACACAATCTCCAAAATATAGATATTATCACATAAGTATATTAATTAATTGCCTTGTAAGTTATGTAACTATTGATTTATTGAAAACAGTACTTAATCAAACAAATAAATTTTATACAAAAATAACAGGCGAATATCATATTTTTGTTCTAAATCGCTCTCATAGATTCCTATGTACATCACAAGTTAGATTAATCTCGGCACTCCTATTAAGAATAGTAAACACAATAACACAAATACAGAATAAACTTTCAGACCTTATTAGCTTGAGTTTTAATGTCTCAGCAATAAATAAACACACCTGTGTACTATTTGTAGTAGTGGCAACCATACAATACATGTTAACTAAGAGTTCCTCTGCCACTTTAAACAATTACAAAGAGTCGATGATTCCACAGATTGTTAAATTTAAAAAACTAGACCCGACTACTATAAGATAAGTAATAAATTAGCTATAATGTAATGTATGATATTTAGGCTTGTTATAGTGGATATTAGGAGTATAATACCGAATGTATGACATACAATAGAGAACTAGAGTTAAGTTAAAATGTATTTTATATATTGAAATAAAGTTTTATATAAAAAAAAGTATATAAGCACAATTTTACTTTATGTATTGTATTTTGATGATTAGAGATTTTGCTATTATAGCCCTTAAAAGGAAAAATGTATAATAAATGCCAATCAAAATTGTCACAAATATAAAAAAGGAATATTTTTCTATATAAATATTACATTATTCATTTTACAAATATAACTATTCAAACATGAATTCTCTACAACTGTAACCGGTAGTTATTATGTACAACTATTCAAACATGAATTCTCTATAACTGTAATCGCTAGTAGGCATCATCTTAATTTTTTACTTAGAAACGTGATAAGTGTTTGTAAAAATAAATCTGCTTGACAGGTTCAGGCGCAATCTGTATACATACCTACTGAAAAGTTTGGTGGTATGGTAAAAAATACTTTAATTTTTAAGTTAAATCCATTGGTCTCCGAAACCCCATTAAAGGTCTTGTCATGTCCTTTTCAGAGGAATTGGGATTAACATTGAATAAATCAGTTGAAATTGTATCAGTTAAGAGATGGGGTACTAGGTATATACTTAATACCAAGTTAAAATAGCGTTTAGTTTTAGAAAGCTAAAATTAATCATATTATTGTCTGATTTGTAATTATTATTTGGCTTTATTGCAGTTTTAATACCGAGCTCCATACATTTTTCCAAGTTAATATTTATTTGGCTTAGGTACCGTGACTTTCATTAACATTTTGTTTTTTAAATTTTACCTGGCGACCTTTTACAGCACTAGAGCTGCTCAACATTCTTATTACAATTTTAATTCCTAAGAAATCTGCTATTTTTTCCTATTATCAATAATTTTATGTTTTTGCTTAACTTGAGCCTAGTCAATCACCTACATTTTTGTCTAAACCCATATATTTTTTTTTTGTTTGAGTCACATCTTCGGTATGGTATACCATTCTGGGGTGTGGCTAATCGGGATATTTTGAACGTCGAAAAAGCAGTGAGATTTATTGTAAATGTGCCTCAGGGACAGTCCTGTGGACTGCACTTCGTGGCTCAGAAGATCTTGACTCTGACACATCTTTTCATTTTGAAGACTTATTCCCTTATTTTTAAACATCCCACCATGCCGCTGGGTCCTACACCGCAGGAGGTGACTCGCCAAATTCATATTTTACCCTTACCGATCCCAAGAAGTACTTTGATGAAAAAGTCACAGATATATGAGGATGTCAAAATTTTTAATCATCTGCCAATTAGTTTAAGAACGGTTAATTCATTAAAAACGTTTCGCAGATTACTTAAAACAATTCTTTTAACTCACCCAACCCATACTATGGCATGGATGAGTTCTACCGGGACGTCCTTGAGGATGTATACTTTTTTAAATTTATTGTTGTATTTTTGTTATTTTATACTATTTTATTTTTTATATTTTACTATGTGTTTTACAGTGTATCCACTCGTTTTCCCTCTTAGTTTATTTTTTTTTAATTTGATTTCGGCAATTTATATCTTTGGATACACATGCTTTGTTCACAAACTTTATATTTTTGAAACACTAAGGTACTTTTTGAATTAAATTGAATTTAATATCATATCCTCTTATTTTTTGGATAGCTAATTTTGTACTATATTATTTCAGATTATTTATCTTGTAGGTATTATTATAATCTTGATTTTTTTTAGGATATTTGGAATAAGAGCTGGAACCAATATTTTTATGGCTATAACACTCTTAGGACAGCTTATTTTTGCATTGGCGGCATATTTAGATCAATATTTTTTGATGATATGCGGCAGATTTATTTTCGGGTAAGATGATAATTTTTTTTATGAAATTCATATCAGGACAAGATGATGTGACTAACGTCCTTTTTTACATTAATTAAAATGTACGCATTAAATATTTAGAAACATATTTTCTTAAAACATGGACAGCTAAATTAAAACAATTTGGGAAAATATGAATTTAAAATTGAATTTTAAAACTATAGAAACACTCTTTAAGCTGCTATTCATGGGCTCCCTTTCTGAATGTTTTCACTCAGAAGATTGACATTCTGTGAATTTATCTTAAATACTTTTGCCTTGGCGAATCCAAAGGTTTTGAAGTTTTCATTAATTTGTTTAAGGGGTTTTGGTGTAGGTTTGTGTTTCTATGGATATCAAGTAACAAATATATCAGACGTTCTTGATATTACTACTTTATCACATTCTCCATTTGAAAAATTTGTGTGCATCCCGGCATGATTGCCAATAATTTTAAAGTGGCCCTAACATTTATTCAGGATATGTGTTATTAAATCTGTAAAAAATCAAAACTGTTTTAACAAGAGGCAATTTGGTCTTATAAGTACCTACAAAATCTACTACTATAGCAATTAATGAGTTTTTTGATTTAGTGAACGATGGCTTAAAGGATGGTTGTATGAGCTACTTTGTGTGATCTAAGCAAAAGACCATCTGACTGTGTCTCATTTGATCTAACCCAAACTAAAATACTACAACTTCCCTCCTAGTATTAATTTATTGATGTCTAATCTTACTGAAATATCTCAAATTGTTGAAAATAGTGGTGTAAGTTCTGAGATGCAAAATTGAATATGTGGAGATCAGTTCTGAGGGCGTTACTGGTTTTTGTCTATATGAATTGCCTGGTAGGTAGTGACTCCAATGTTGATTTTATTCTTTTTGTGAATCACACAACAATGATTAAAAGAGCAAAGGAAATTGATGAATTGCAGGAGGATTGGTGAGACACACTCAAGGGTTGCAGACTTGTTTACTGCTATCCAACTTTGTTTGAATGAATCTAAAAATCAACAATTATTTTTTCAACTCGCAGAATTAACAATAACAGTTCCAATGATCCAGTTAGCTTCTTGGGAATGAAAATAGAGTCTAATCTGCTATGGTATGCCCATATCGATCCACTATGTCCCAAAGTAGCGTGCACTTCGGAATCTTATACATCGTGTTTCTCCTAGAATTGCATTGTCGGTATAAGTACTTTGCTTGTATCCAGTCTATAATTTCTTATGGAATTTTGGTGTGGGGCCACATAACTGCATTTTCTCGGCAAAGAAGGGCAGTCAGAATAATTGATGGTCACAGCTAACTGCAAAGGTGCATTTATTAAACTTAAAGTTGTAACTAACTCTTGTTTGTACATTTTTCATTGCCTGCTCCATGTGAAAATGTTCAGCAACACCCAACTAGAAATAATTATAATATATACACTATTTCCACAGAATACATCACATAAAAACATCGTGTTTTTTAATAAGTTATCACATCATATAAGAAATTTGACAAAAATAATTCAAAACAATAATTAAAAAATATCCATATGTTTCTATAGTTTTCATGAGTCCTTAAATATTAATTTCTATAATTTGATGTAATGTATTTATAGGAGCTTAGCTCCACTTAGTCCACATTTATATTTTAGATTTTCATATTGGACTTGTGTAAACTTTGTTTAACGTCAATAAATTTATTTGTCTTTATCTTTGTGTTTTAAGGCCGACATGGCCAAAAGAGTAATTGAAGCAACCTAAAAGCCGAATGCTGAATGAGATAAAATTATAAAAATAAGCAGTTACCATTTAAAATAAAAATTGACCGTTTTTCAATTTAATTTTCATTTATTTTCTTTTTTTCTATTTTTTTTCTAATAATTATGAAAATATTGTATGAAGTCTGCTAAAGTAGATCTGTTCCTACAAAAAAGCCAACTAAATAAAATTGATAACACTTTTTTGGTCTACAAACGTCATTTGACATATAATTTGAATTATGTCAAAAACTGGTTGACTTAGGCACCGAATATTAACTAACGATAAGAAGATTCACTCTCCGCGGCGGTACGTCAACGGTATGCCTCCTTACCCGCGCAAAAACTATCATGATGCTGGCATGCGACCTTTGGACCTGGCGCACACGGGTCGAATTTCTATGAAAGCTGGCCATAATAAGGTTTACCAGAAATAATACATAAAAGTTATTAAGTATTACACGTTTAATATATCGTGTTTTAGACAAGTAATTGTTGAATTTTTGGCTCATCATCTATATTTATATATAGGGTGTGTCAATTATCACTAACGATAAAACTCATGTATAAAAATCATTTGTATGTTCTTAAACCGTTTTAAAAAATTATTTTGAAAATTAAGGGCTCCTTCGTTGTAAAAAAAGGGTTTTAAATTTGTAATTCGATGAACCAAATTTTGTTTTTGCAACGGTTAATTCAGGAGTCTCACGAGCAAAATGAATGTTAAGTGGACGACAAAAACGCGTTGCTGAGGGCCTGCAATTTTGCCATACAAGTATTGCAGAGTTATCGCTATTTTTAAAAATTAATCTAATAGGAACCAAACTAGTAAAAAATATAGAAGCATCAGTGCAGCTGTTAACAGCTGCAAAAACACTTGCTTATATTCTGACTCTCCCAAGGTAATATCAAAGCCATATTTACAAATTAAAACTAAATTATAAATTTTATCTGCTGATTCAGCCAAAGTATTTATTACCTCTTTATAATAACATCAGTCTTGCATCAGCAAAAATGATTCTACCGAAATTTCAGCTTCAGTTTGATTTACTACAATATTATGGGATTAGGGGGTGGGCGAAAATAATCGATTATTCGATTCACTCTTAAGAAATTACCGATTAATCGACTTATCGATTAATATTTCAGAAAAAATCGATTATTTCGATTAATCGATTATTCATTATTTGCTAAAATATTAAGCGTTTAATCGATTATTCAATTTATTTCCCACCCGCACCGACGACTTTAAAACAGATATAGTTTTTAAAATTCCAATTTAATAATGCCTTGCGTTAAGGGTAATTTAAAATACCTAAAACCATTTTGAAAATACTTTCAGTACAACATATGAAGCAAAAACAGAGAAACATAAATGCTCAAACATGACAGCAGCAGGGAAAACTGCGCACGTTACAAATTTAACCAATAAGGGATCTGATAATCTGGCTTCAGTTGTTGCACAATTAGGTATAACACTAACACATAACCTCAACGGAGTGTTGGCACGTTAGCAGTACAGTACAGTCTATATTTTTATTATGTATTTGGCCAAAACTATATGATAAAAAGGATCACTCTCCGCGGCGGCATCGGCATGTCAACGGTGTGTCTCCTTCCCCGCGCGAAAACTAACAGAATGTCGGCAGGCTATGATACGATACAAATAAAACAATCATGTAGGCAGGCGACCTTTGACGCGGCGGCCATAAACCAGCTCATCCTTTTGTCAGAATATTTATATTCGGAAATATGGTGAAATCATTAACACAAAATCAAAATCTCTTAGTTATTACACACCTTGAGTATTGTTATCAATAATAACTAATTAAAAACATTAATAGATTTTTCAAACAGCCAGTTGGATAGAAACTTTAGCAAAATATTTATTTGGTGATAATAATAAAAACCATAACGTAAGTTTGACAGGGCGCTGCAAACAATTCAAAAGATATCAATTGTGTTTTTCTAAAGCCAACTAGAGTACTGGAATGCTATAAATAATTTCGTCATAAATTTGATTAAATATACCGCAAACGAAAATATCGCTTATGGCCAACTTTTATTTAAATTGAACCTGTGTGCGGCGGAGTTCGCCGATCGTTACCAGGCAACGAAGAAAAGAAACGACGATTCCTTTTAGCGCTCGCTGAACACGCACATCAAAGTTGCCGCCGTTAAGTGGGCCGTCTTATCGTTAGTTAATATTCGGTGACTTGGGGATAGGACGTTATACATGAAATGTATTTAAAATTATACCTAAAAACCAACAATGAAATAATTTATAAAGGATGCTATTTAAAATAAAGAAGTTGACAACTACTTCCTGTATATCCGAAAGTGCCACATTCTTTATCCCCTATCGACCTTGGTATGCTACCAAATTTTCAGATCTTATTCTAATTATACTTTTTCATAATGGGTCGATGGATTTCGCGCTGGGATACCCGGTACGTGTATGAATTTCACTGCAGAAATTTAGCTTTAGTTGTCTGGCATAGCTCGTGGTTAAGTCTAGATTTTTCTGAGATTCGTATAATCATTTTTAAAATGGGATTAGTAATTTCTGAGTACCTTGAGCCATGCATATATACAAACAGGCAGTCGGTTAGTTGTAAAACTAACTGAAATTAGCTAAGAACCCTCGATTGACCTTTAGGTCAAACTCCCACAAGCCAACAAAATGAAATTAATTGCATCATTTTTTAGGGTAGGAGCTGAATCATTAGCAGTGGCCCAAAACAACTATGCTGTGGTATGGTTCAAAGGAAAAGAACTTAACATGGTGTTTGGGCTTCAACTGAGTTTTGCGAGAATGGGTAGTACAGTTAATTTCTGGGTCATGGAACCCATTTATAAATGGCTGGCTCAAACCATAAATGGATCTCACATTTTGGGATATGCTTTGCTGATAGGTGAGTGTCTTTTATTTACTGTATTCCTCTGAGATTAAACATGAAGAAAGAAGGTATTTCTACTGTCCAAGAAGTAAATAAAATAAAGTAACATCACACTCATAATATAACAAGCCAATTTTTCTGACAATGTCATGTCACGGTCAAAATGGATATGATGGCCTTCTCATTCATTTTTATGACACCCTTTTGTCATGTAATTTAAATTTCTGACTGTCAAGAAAGTAACTGACCGTCATTAACATATATGACATTAACAAACATATCAGGTAACTTTCGATTTTTAAGCTTCAGATAAGCTACAACACGTTATTCAGTGCGCGTCTTAACGGCCGGCGGATGGTTTTTCGTGCGAATTCAGTGGTTCAGCTGCGTTAGTGTGTTTTGCAAGTACAGTATTGTGCTTGTTTTTCGTTGTTGTGCGGACTGGATGGTGTTTATTATTATAATTCCTATATTTTAAGAAATATGCTTAAAATTTTATCATATAAAATTTTACAAACTACTAACGATGACGAACGTTTGCAAAATACACATTTACCTTAACGGAGCCCTCAACTTCCACGATAAAAGTATGAGATGATGATGATGACCATGAAAAAGACCAGTACTTCTACAGCTACAACTGAGGAGATGGAAGTTGCGCCTTACAAGTCATTAGGTGACCTTGATGTCAATGATTGCGAAACCGAAGACGCACTGTAGTTAGATTATTGACTTTATATTACGAGCTATATGTTGTTATATTCCATCAGGATATGTTTATAAAGGGATTTTCACTTAATTTTAGAAGCCGTTATATTTGTTTCTTGTTTGTTTAGATATGTGTTTTTTTTTTCGTTTCTGTTTTTTATCTTTTTTGTTTTTTTTTTTTAGTATTATTTAAATAAAGTTACATTTAAGCTTATGCAAGAGTTTCTGTTTTAATTGTTATATTATTATATCTGCTTTAAAGATAAACCAATAAAAATGACCATAAATGACAAAACTTACATATTAAGTGACCGTCACATGTCACATAAAAAATGACCGTAATTTTACATCCCTAATAACAAGACACCATTGGCTCTAAGCTGACAAAATTCAATAAAGTTGCCATACTCGTATCTATTTATATTATTACAGTGTACTCATTCAAACTCTGACAATGTATTTCTGACTCCTATACTGAACGTCTGACTTCTATATTGTTTAAAAGCTAGTTTATACCATGTAACTAAATTTTTAAAGCTTTCTCAACGTATATTTTCAGATAAAGCAGCTGCCATTTGTAACTGTACGTCTGTTCCGAATGAACGTGCATTATTTTAATCAAAAGCATGATATATACCATGCGTTAAAATATAAGATTTACAAAAAAGAAAATATAAAATGTATAGTTTTAAAGCATACATCTAAGTATGGCTAAAATCCTTTTGGCTTATTGGATTTCGTTTTGATATACATTTAATCTATAGATCTTGGTTATATAGTTTGTCATCATGTCAATTATAGAAGAATTTTTATAAATATGAATACCTCTTAGCAACCGCAGCCACTGAGGTTAAATGTAAATCAATGCAATTGTTTTTAGCTGCCACTACTTGTCTTCTATCCATGGTCTGTTCTTTGATCTTGGGATATATGGATAAACGTGCAAATAGAATAATAAGAAGAACAGAAATGCAAAATACAGAAGTAGTCAGAATAACAGATGCCAAAGATTTTAAAGCTACTTTTTGGTTAGTTACCTGCATCTGTGTAACCTATTATGTGGCAATCTTTCCTTTCATTAGTATTGGACAGTAAGTATATCTACTTTAGATCAAATTAGCAATTTTATTCAATAAGATGATTCAGGTGTCAATATTGTTTGTCTATTGGGTGTTCATACATCATACAAGCATATTATGGATTATTGGAAGCATAGCAGCTAATAAACATGATATTTAATAGATCATATTCATTATAAAACGTTCAAGTGAGTCTATCATCCCAAATTTACTGTCATTCCAAGTAAGTAAATATATGTTTATTAACAAAGTGGTATTTGATTTTGTATAATCTTTGTAATTATAGAAGAGATCCTAAATCTAGAATAAAACGAAATAATTATTAAAAGCAATTAATTGGAGGCCCAAGCTTGGGATACATAATAAATACAATTTACTTGAAAATTAGAAAATATATTTTGGCCACTTGATTTAACCTAGCGTCATGCAACACCCACACTTAAGAATAAATCACTTTCTTTTAAAACTACAGAGCTGAGAAAAAATCGGTCTCAGTAGTCTTCAATATGATTAAATTGTATGTTACCTAGTCATAATCATAATTTATTCATGTAATTATCGCACTTAAAATGATCGTTGTTGCAAAATTTAATTAGGTTTGCCACTGTTCCAAATTTCAAGTATTTAATAGGTACCAGCAATTTGGAAAATTGAGCAGGTAATAAAGATGATCTTAGTTCTGCAGCTGTCAAACCCGCATATGCCTAGATAAATTGATAAACAAAAATAGTTATGTGTCTCACAGAGTTATTTGATAATCTTACCCAACGACATATAAAAAAACAATAGACGGAGTAGGTCATTTATAAATTACCAAACGTTTGCATGCCAACAATCGAAATATTAACGTGAAGAGGGGATAAATAAAGAATGAAAAACAATGAAGATGCCGGTCGAAGCGCGCCAAACATTTCATTTATGTTTCATTTACGTACGCCCACAACCATGTTTCTCCCGGCGGCGCACCATAGGCGTATCATTTTAGGTGACGCCTGTTGAAAGTGCTGTCAAGCAGAAAATAATGAGCCATCACAAAAAATGAAAATGACTAGACACAAAAGAATAATTTATTAATATTGAAATATGCACATAACTAAAAAAAAAAATTTTAAGTCACAGTTCGGGCAAAAAACAATTTACTTTTAATTGATAATTGATAGAAGATTAATAGAATAGAATAGACTGGAATATTTATTAACTCTTAGCATTTACAAAAAAAAAGAGCCACAAAATACTGCACAAGTTGTAACTATTTAACAAGTAGTAAATACATTATTAACAGTAAAAATAAAATATATTCAGTATTATTTGATATCATCTGTAATAACATAATTACCTAGATGGTAAACAACAAAAGTAAATATTTATTCACCCAGATTGAAACTCACAATCATTTAGGTCTTGTAAGATTTCATAACAATGTTTTTTTATTTATTAAATTTGATATTAATTTGTTCTATTTGTATTTTCATTTGCCAATTTTGATATTCCACATAATGGAGTATTTACACCATAGTTAGTCCTATGATATGTAAAAAATGTGTGTGAATCTCTAAGAGTCATTTCTGGAACATGGAGTCAGTCACACCAGCTGCAGTAATCCCAGAGAATTGACCATATTATTAACTATTTTAAATAGAGTACATAAATCAAAATATTGGCGTCTAGAATCCAAAGAGTGAAGATTTAAAAGTTGCATATTATCATCATAGTTATATTATATGTTATACCCAATTTATATGAAAAAAACTCAGATTTTTTTTGCATTCTTTCAACTTCATTTTTACTGGTAGAATAGTACCTATTGACACCATATTGGAACTGCATATTCCACTACAGATCCAACAATAGCACAAAATAAATCTTGCAACATATATTAATGAAATCTTTCAAAGTACGAATCATAAAACCTAACATTTTTAATGCACTGTTTACAGCCATCTGTATATGATCCACAAAGTTCAATTTACAATCAAATCAAATATCTAAGTCCTTTATCAAGAAGAATCTTTCTAAATTAGCAGAATTAACATTATAAGTGCAATGGATAGGATTCTTTTTCCTAGTAAAAGAAATAATTCTACATTTTTCGACAGTTAAGTATAAATAATTTTCATTACACCATCGTCCACCATTTTAACCATACATTTTGTAATAAAGAAATGAGCGATTTAAGAGTTAGTAAGGGGGGAAGGAGGAACATTAAAGACGCGCACTGTTTTCTCATATACATACATTTTAATATGACGACCATCATCTGTTTTTTTATACAGCAATGTGTAAAAATAGATTAGAGCTTTATTTGCATAAGGAAATTCCAAGTGTATTTGCCGTTCGCCTTCTTTAGACTTCTGCGAAATTTAAAATAATAGCAACAAACGTGTTTTCTTTTAGTTTATACAACCGCAGTTTACACCTATTCTTTATATTTTTTAGTTTGCATTAAAACTAAAACAATATTATACATTTTACACTCATAAAGGGTAAAAGTTTGATGATATATAGCTCGAAAACGAAATGTCGCCGAAAAAAATGAATTGAAAGCTGTATGTAATACAACGTTTCAAAATATAGTTAACTACCTAAAAATTGTTAAAACGGGGATCGTAAGTACAAATGCACTTTTAAAATATTTTTTTCCAATCCTAGCGTTGTACGCCTATGCTTGATAACCCGAGTTCCAGTTTTTCTGCTATTCGGATTGACTTCGTATATAGTATACGATTATGAGTTTGTTTACTCACGTATGGAATGTAATATTTGGGTTGAAATAGTCTATTTTTCGACACAATAAGCACTGCCTAACCATTATTCAATGTAAAATTCAAAAAGAATTGTTCAACGTCCAAATAACACGCAATTAAATCCACAAATACCGATAGGAAAAACGCGTTGAACACGGCGGCCAGCTCCTTTTAAACGAGTGGCGGCTACGCGACGTTGTCGGCGTGTGCGGCAAGAGGAAGTACCGCTGATTTCGTGAACAATGTAAAGTAGTGACATAGTTTACATAACGTTTCTAGCGGAAAATAGGGTCATTTTTCAGTTTAACAACAATTTAAATTTTCTAAAAAATTTTTTCTTCTTTATTTAGACACTTTGAGAAGACGTTTTTGATTTGATCATTGAAATTTTGGGTAATTGTTTGGTTATCCCACAAAAATGCCCCAAAGTTCGATTATTGAGGAGCTGAAATGTAAAAATCAGGAATTTTTTGCCAACTGACGCCCAATGTTCTCAAAGGTTTCACCTTTTCTTACGGGGTAACTGATTCGGGGGCGTAACCAACAAGAACTAACCCAAATTAATGTAAAAAATAAATATGTTTCACTTCACGTATGGCCCTCCGCTCGCTTCTCGCTCCGGGATGCAACCGAACAAAACTAACCCAAGGCATGCCCAATATCAAGGAAAAAAAAATTACAGTTATTACAACTTACACAATTACAAATGTTTTTGTAAGTTTTTTTCTTGATTTTGGACATGCCTTGGGTTAGTTTTGTTGGTTGCGCCCCCGGAACGAGCCCTCCCATGTGTACAACCATTTTTTACCATTTCAGCTCATCGAAAGTCAAACCACGGCATATATAACAACCAGCAATATCACATCTTCTTTTTTCGCATCTGCGCAAGTTCGCGCGCAAGATATTCCTTGGTAGGAAATCTGTCAAACTGCCGCCAGCGACGTGGTGTTTTTACGACTGGTTTATTTTATTGCTATTGGAGTTAAATCGAAACCATTGGCGTGTATTTGTCAAATAATTGACATTGTGAGAGACGAACGTTGTTTATGACATTGTGTAATGCAAAAAGCAATGGTGTTTAAGCAATAAGAACTTGTACAAACCAGAGATATTCTTCCAAGAGGATTTTCTTTAGATTTCCTACTCATACAACAAGGTATACATATATTTCATAACCCATTGATATTTGAAATTTTATATTACGGCTCTGTTAAAGGAAAATCATACTTATATATTTCAAATCCAGCCCTGACTTTTCCTACCCAACTGACATTAGCAAGGTCAAATTTAATTTTTCGCCTGACAGGTCGAGTAATATTGCTGGTTGTTATATGTGCCGTGGTCAAACTTTGGGGCTTTCTTGTGGGATAACCAAACAATTGCGTAACATTTTAATGGTCAAAAACGCCTATTAAAAGTGTCTAAATAAAGAAGAAAAAATTGAGCAAGTCTGCTACTACTCGAGACACTGATTTGTAAACATGTCCTATATCGACATCATGGACATGAAAACCTAATACCGCCCTAGCGGCTAGCTTTTTAGAAGTTCCACTTGAGTCGTGGCAATCGCGGCCGTCCTAGAGTGACTTTAAAAGTCACTGTAAGCCGTCCTGGGTTAGCTTGCTCCTCAATGCGCATAGCTTATGCTTATGATGTCACATCGGTTTCCACAGTTCCGTCCCATTTGCCGAGATTTACCCTCATACCGCCGCGTAAAATGTTTACACATCAAAAAACGTTTTTACAAAATTCCAATTGTTGTTAAACTGAAAAATTACCAAAAATAGGTATAACACCTCGTATTTTTTTGTGTTTTCTATTTGATTCAAGTTTTGTATTATAAATGTTTATATGTTAGTATTATAATCTGCACGGTATACGAAAAATTTATATTTTAAGATGCTCTATTTTCTAAGAAATGTAATTTTTCTGTTACGTTATTAAAAACAAGCTGCCGATTTTCCGAGATGGCGGAATAAATCCTAAAGATATTTTGTCCTAAAGCGCGAGGTTCCTAATGGGCGGTCGTCATACACGGTTCGGCTAGCATCGGCTATGATCGAAATTCTTGGGATCTCAATTTTATATGAGGCGAAGGAAAGGAACGTGGTAAATTTGTCAACCTCGTATTAAGATAATCTGGCAGCTGGCGGCGACCGACGACGGTCTTGCAATGCAACTCTTCCCCTCTTTATACGTCCCTACTTGGAAATAATTTGGAAAATAATAAATAATATGTATACTTAATTGATTATACTTTTAAAAATGTTGATTTACAGTAGGTCCTCCCTTAGAGTATATAGTTGTATATAGTCTAAGGATCCTCCCATCGTACATGTGAGCGTTTCCTTAGATTTCAGCATACCTACCCAGGCATGAAGAACAATTAAATACTTGGACCGTTGTTTGAGTACTAATATTTAGTTTAAGAGTCAAATTTAGGAGTGGTGTGTACACTTATTATTTTATAAATATAGGTAAAATTTAGGGCGCCAGGGGGGGGGCCAAAGGCCTTTCTCTTAACTGATTATTTTGGTGTACCTTAAACACGTCATTGAAGTTAGATTCGAAATCAGAAACGAGAAACATGTTTTCACCACAACATGGTCAAATTAGTGACGTAGACAAGATAATATTAGAAATAAGTAAATTTCAATAGAAAAATTGATGTCTAGCATTAACTGGTAATGAAATTAAATATTTATATATAAATGTTTACTCTTGGGAGGCAGGGAGGAGGGGTAAAGGGGCAGATTAAGCACCAATACAAAGCAATTACCATACATTAAAACAAAATCCTAACTTTCACAGTATGTTTATTATATTCTGTTTCACAACATGATATATTTGAACCACACTTCTAACTGGATGACACCCCAAAGCTTGTAAAAAAACACAACTTTTAGAAAAAATAAAGCGGGTGCGTCAAGTTGGCCCCCCCACATTTGAATTTCCTGAAAAATTGGTAACCACTTACTGTGCTCAAAATGTGCTTTACTGTGCCGATGATATTTTGAACTGTGCCGTTTCGATACCAAAGTTATAGGGAAAAAATAGATATGGGGCTATAGCCCCACATATTTATAACATAGTTATAACTTGACGCTCAGCCCCCCAATATTTTCGAAATCAGATCATACAAAAATGAATTGTGATTTAATCGGCAGTGTGCTGAACTGCGCTGGAATAGCTTTTTCTTAAAATTTAAATTTTCGGCCATTTTCTGATAAAAACCTAATAGGGGGCTA
>MU183245.1:116949-132132 GCA_016904865.1 Pissodes strobi | reverse complement strand
AATTAATAGATATAAACATAAACTTAATAACAGGAACAATATGATCTACAGTGTCATCCAAACAGTTTACAACTATTGAGAATGAGATTTAGGGAAAAAAATTATGGCCAATCAAGTTAGCCTAATAAATGACAAAAGGGCACTATGACATAAGTCACGTGACAACTGACAACTGTTGTGTCGGGAAATTAAAAAAATCCACCTTAAATATGCGAAAAGTGAGGTTAGGTGGCCAGATATCAAAAAATGTCAAAGAGGAAAGTTGTTCAGAATTCAATTTTACCCTTATATGGAAATTTTAAGAAACATATGACGACTTTTCAGATTTTTTACTGCCTATCCAATCTTCAATTAAATCGGCATTGGTAATACGTCGATGACCTAAAAAAATCATAACTCCTATATTAGCGGGAAGTAGCACAAAAATTTGACAAGGTTACAAACTACCAACCATAAGTAATTTGTAACAGTCCACAGCACAGGATATTTTGCATAGAACTTTTTAAAAGTTTCCTCCAATCGGTGAATATATCACAGTTTACATATATGGCATACTAGTTTCGAATGCACGTTTCTTATCTCATATCAAATGATATTACTATATACATATGTCAATACAGAGATACACACTTGTAGTATATGCGGTCATAGTCAAAAATTCACAACCACTGAACACTACAATCTAAGAAACTAATTTTATTGATTACTTAATTGAATTGCTACAGTCCTTCATTTAGCTGCTATAAGATATGACTTGTCCATGTACGACGCCGCGGGGGCGTGGTGTCCGGCGAAGTATATTAGAAGTTTTTACTACTTTGGTTCCCTCTGGATCATATGCAACAGATTGGTAGTACATTTGATGTGTATCGATATCCGAATTTTGTCCACGGGCGGCCGCACTGTGCGGCGGGGCAAAACACGTCTAAATAGGAAAATATTTATGTTTATTGCATTATTGGCGAGCTACACTTTCAATACCGGAGTAGACATCTGTTGCGTAGCTATATAGATCTGTGCTTTTATCTATGGTTCACTTTACTTTTTCACTGATGTAACTTTAGAGGAGGTTTGATGTTGGTTCCCAGAGTAGCATTTGGCCTTAATTAAAAGGGAACTACTTAACCAGAAAGTCGAGATCGGGAGGGTTTGAGCTTATTACAGGAGGAGCGTTTTGCCTTAATTAAAAGGGAACTACTCAACCAGATAAGTTGTCGTCTACTTGATTTGCCCGTTCTTTTATACTAAATGTTGTTGATGTTTGACTGATTGTTCTTAAAACATGTTTAGTTAATACTCATAATATTTGATCCGTCAGTGTCAAGTGCAAACTCTAGACTGAGTGTTCTTTAGTTAATACGCTTTCTAGTTTACAATATATATATATAGGCAATATTTATAATTTGTAACTTTTTTGAGATCACTGTACCAGAAAGTAATAAACAACATACATACAACTATACATAGTATAGGTATTTATTTTTTGTTGCGCAATCGTTTTAGGAGACGCCACTGGTAATCTGGGTCACCATATGCAAGAACCTTCCGGTCAATATATATTTTGCTCCTCCCTTCCTTTTCTTTATTCATTGGTTAAAGCAGTTCAGAAAAAAACGAGTGTATGCGCTTCAGGCGGGATTCGGAAAATCAGTCATGTTCGGTTAAAACTGTCACGAAGCCTGAAAGTGTATACTTTACGAAATAAAATTATATAATTTTAAATGCTTTTATTACTGGAAGCAACATCATAACTAGTAGATCCCTAGAGTAAAATATGTTTTTTTTTTGTATGAAAGCTGAAGACTGAAAATATCTCTTTTTCATATAAATGGCAATCCATCTTATAGTCTTGGCAATTTATTTAGAATTAGTCAAATGTATAAATCAAATGCATCTATAGCCACTTTTTTCTTCCAGATTATGCTAGGTCTTGCTTATTCAGGTTTAGCTAGTGGCTTGTGGCCTTTAGTGGCAATGATTATACCAGAGTATCAACTTGGAACAGCTTATGGAGTGTAAGTTTCAGTATTTTGTTTTAATTGAACTATGTCGATCGGAACTGGGCAGCTATCTGTTCTTTTTTCCCAGGCCGCTTAAAAGTGAAGTATATTTTGTATCTCTGAGTTAATTGCCATTGGTAGAATACCATGTGTCAAGACTGCCCTATAATAATTATTAATTCATATTGTGTATATAAAAATAGATATCCTTACTATCTGAATACTAAAGGTGGAAGGTCTAAGAAAATTGTTACACCGAGTATTGAGGCTTCCATACTACTAACTTTTGATAATAGATTATTGCATATTTTTAGATGTCAAGCGATACAAAACTTAGGTTTGGCCATCGTAACCATTATTACAGGATGCATAATACAAGATTGGGGCTATAGAGCCCTTAGCATATTTTTCGTCTGTAGTTTATTAAGTAAGTATACATGAGACCAACTGCACATTAGAATGTTTTTTTAACAAATGAGCGAATGTTGTTTTTCCTTAATTTTCATTAATACTTTAATCTTTTAGACATTAAACATTTATTAAAACGTTTAAGTTACGTGTGAGAAAGTAAGCCTAGTAAAACATTTGAAACCACTCAAAACTGAATTTTCAGGAAATTTAGCTTTTATATTTTATTTATCAATCAGCAGGTGCTCCATTCTTCTTTTTTTTCTGTATCCTATTTTTACCATAATTTAAGAACCTTTTCAAACCAGTCTTAATAGAAAAATGCCTTCCTGCCTAAAACGGTTATCTGTAATTTTCAGTTTTCAATTATTACTGTTCTATGAAAAGCTTCTCAGTTTTCCAATACGTCTCAAGGCAACATGCAATGTAATAACTAAAGTTAAGGCCGAGATCAAATATGCTTACAATAACTATTTCATTGTCGTTCAGGATGCATGACGATTGTTACTTGTCTCTTGAAAATTCTGAAAATATCTTACTGAAATAGAGAACTCGTTTACGGCGCTGTGCAGAAGTGTTTTTTTCTACATCCCCATGTTTTAAAATGACAGTGTTAATCCTGTCAGGGGGAGAATATAGTTTGGTGGACACTAATTATTTCAAAGTGGCTGCAACCATTCCACTATATGAAGAAAGTTTATTAAAACATGTTAAAAGACTGGACACACTGCATACAATAATTTCATATCTTAGATCGTGTGATTATTATTAACGCTTGATTAAGGATTTAATTAGCATTTTAAGATCCTTTACACAAATAGTGCACCATGTAAAAATCGACCTCTCCTATTGGTCGATCCATTTCGTAGTACAACATGTCTTCGTGATGCAATCGATTTCTGTCGAGAGCGCTCGTGGTGTAGAGGTTTAGATAGCTGGTTCTCACCCGGACGGCCCGGGTTCAAACCCCGTTGCTTTTTTTTATTATTTTTTTAAGATTGTTTCTAAACAGTTTTTTTCTTGATTTTGGGTATGTCTCGGGTTAGTTTGGGTTGGCACCTGGGTAGTTTACTTTTGTTGAACCCCCGTAGCGAGCGAAGCGAGCGGAGGGCCATGCAGATCGACCAATAGGAGAGGCCGATTTTTATATAGTGCACTATTTGTGTAAAGGATCTTACAATGCATTTAATTAAGACTCTGAATTATTTTACTCTTAATATTTTGTTGATAATGTTTATTACTATACTATACTATTTTAATACTCGTAGTTAAATATAAATACATGTTTGTAGCTTATTGCGTTTCCTTTTAGATAATTCAGTTCTGATGCATGATTTTGCTGTGTTTTTTTTTTAGCGAATCAACTAAAGCATCCTGTATTAATGTATTTTAAATTGTTTCAGTGGCAGTTATCCTTACATCAGTATTGTTATTGCTGGATCAGCATCAAAGGGGTATTCTGAATATGACTCCTGCTGGCAGAAGAAAATACCAAGAAACTCTCTTGTAAGTAATATGGAAGTAATGACTTTACAGATGTACATATCTTTTCGATGCGCTTAATTAAAGAAAAGTCCAAAAAGCAAAAACTCTGGCTTACTAGGGGTCTAAGGAAATCAGCAAATATCCATCGCTGTCTAAACTACTTGATAAAAAAAATTTAGTGACAATCATAACTTTTCTTGTATTGTAATAAATATCGCAGCATTTATGGGAAACTTATTAAATCTGCTCAAAGTGCGTACTACAATAATATCATCCAAGTCTTTCCCATTCTCTTATCTTAAAAATTTCCCTGGCAGTGGCTCATTTTATTTTTTTGATGCAAACCAACATGAAATTAAGGAGGATATTTGTGAAATAAAGATCAAAATCTAGTGCAGATGATCTTTCTGCCGAGATATTTTTGCGGCTGCCTGCTAGAGCTTTCGATTGCCTCTCAGTATCTGTCGAGGAATTTTCGTCACAGGGTGTGTTTCCTGCTTGTTTGTGAATTAGTAATCCCATTATTCAAGGATGGTCACTCAGAGAAGCCTAATTTTCGCCCAATTTCTTTACTGCCTAGTTTATCTAAGGTCGTCGAAAAAACTTGTGAAAAGATAGATCTGGAACTATTTTCAATCACTTAACCTGATGACTGTGAAAATTTTTAGATTTCAGTCATTGTCACGTTCAAATAATTATGTACCTTTGTGTTCTTACTTTAAAGTTAAAAAATAGACTGGTAGATGATACCTTAAATTATACGAGAACGGGTAGCACTTGACGACCGTCGATGTCAATGTCAAGTCAATGCTCGTATTGTTTTTAACTGAGAATAAGAATCGAAACCGAAATGTATTCACGGCTTTAATGTCTCTCTAAATTAGATTTAGAATATTGAGCATGTCGCTCATTTTATAATGATCCATGTTTGTGAATAAAATCCTGTACCTGAACCATGAAACCGGCGATTTATTTGTGGAAGGTGCGCAGTTCAAAGAAGTAAGGAATATTCTTCAAAGGAGAACAACACAGTCCTAGACATTGGTACTTCGAGCCACGATGGTTTATGGAATGGTTTGATGGATTTCATCATGGATAAAACCTGTGAGTCCTTTCCAATTTTTAAATTATAAATGTGAACCTATAAGGAAGCCATAAAATTGATTTAAGAGATTTGTTTGCGCCTTTAGGGAGTTTAATGCACTCAACAACCCACCTTTGCGAGGTCGTTGTGCTTGATTTTTGCTAAAAAATTAAACATTTTAGTTACATTTTATTGTGCTTTGCATATTGTTTTTGACTTGCGTGCTCCGTTGTGCGCGCAGGTTAATAATCTTTGCACTTTATCTAGCATTCATTTCGCGGTATTTTGTCTGGCGCCCGTTGGGCCCTGTACTCCGTTTCTTTCTAGCTTTGTATTAACTGGTGTATCGGTGCATCACTGTCGTTATATCTCACTTGTTCAGAGCGATATAAATTCGAGCGAAAACAATAATTATTAGGTACGTACTTCTGAGTTTACGTTAGATTTACAAAGCTTACTCCTATCCACCCGTGGCGTGGAGACTTACTTTGTAGAATAAATTAAAATATATTGTTTCGATAAGGATTTTGTCCTTTTTAATTTGAATATTCATTATGAGTGATTCAGAGGATGAAACTGAGTCAGCGCAAGCTACTGTTTCGCAATTAGTAAGCCGCCGTGGTCAAATAAAAGGCAAGCTTACAAGATTTAAAAAATTTATAAATGACACAAAAAATGCAACAAAAATTATGGAAATTTGTACTCGCGTTCACAAGATAGAAAGCCTTATTGACGAATTTAATGAGGTGCAATCCGAGTTAGAACTTATTGATCAAACGGAGCTGGAATCTTTTGAAAGAAATAATTTTGAAGATGACTTCTATGAGACGGTGTCAAAGGCGAAAGAGCTTGTTGATAAGCATAGAGCGGGGGAAGCTCAAGCGTTGCAAGCATCGAGCACATTACCAAATCCACAGGTGTATCAACAATCATTTATGCTAAATAACGTAAAGCTACCTCCTATAGTTTTGCCAGAATTTAATGGTGCTTTTGATAAATGGCAAAGCTTTTTTGATTCATTTTCAGCATTAATTGATAAAAACACGTCTCTTTCAGACGTCCAAAAATATTACTATTTACAAGCTTCATTAAAAGACGAAGCGGCTCATATTATTGAGTCTTTAGAAATTTGCGAGGCAAATTATGCTGTTGCTTGGGGTCTTTTGCAAGAACGATTTGAAAATAAAAAATTAATTATAAAAACTCATATGAAACAACTCTTTGAGTTGCCACATGTGAGCAAAGATTCATTTAGTTCACTACGATCGTTCTTGGACAATGTCCAAAAGCATTACAGAGCTCTAAAATCTCTAAAAGAACCCGTCGATTCATGGTCTACCATTTTGATTTACCTCTTGCTAAGTAAAGTAGATAGCAATACTAAAAAAGAGTGGGAGATAAAAACCATGGACGATGTTTCTCCAACAATAGAATCTTTTTTCACATTTTTGCGTGAACATTGTCAAGTGCTTGGGTCCGTTGACACCAAGTCAAATAATAATTATCAAAATAATTCTGGGGGTGGTAATAAAAAACCATTTACTAGATATCAGGCAAGCTTCGTTGCCAACTCTAATAACAACATAACTTGCATCTTTTGTGAGGGCGATCATTTGATATACTATTGCAATGATTTCCAGAAACTATCAGTATCTAATAGATTAAATAATATTAGAAGGCTAAAGGCCTGCACAAATTGCTTACGCATAGGTCATATGGGCACTGATTGCCAAGCTAAGCCTTGTAGAATTTGCGGACATAAACATAATAGTCTCTTACATTTAGGCAGTTTGCGAAATAAGTGGCAACAAATTCCAAACAATAAAAATAAAGTGCACGGCACTGATAACGTCGATTCCTCAGCGGCTGACTGCGACGGTACTGAAACAAAATCAGCTGCCGATAACAAAGACTCTTCGATTGCGTCTTGTTCGCAAAATTTTGATTTTGATAATCAGAAGTTGTCGACTGGATTAAATGTATATAGTCGAAACTCTTTTGTAATTTTATCTACCGCGATCATACATATCTTTGATAATGAAAACAAACCTGTAGTTTGTAGAGTTTTATTAGACGCAGGTTCTCAATCAAACTTTATAAGCCGCGAATTTTTTGATCTATTAAAAATTCAGCCTAAAAATATTAATATTGATGTAATTGGTATCAACGGCCATTCTAGTAATATTTCAAAATGTATCAAGGCTAAAATAAGGTCTTTAAATTCCGGTCACCAATTTAATTTAGATTTTTTGGTATCTGCAAATCAGATCACAGCAACCACACCTCAAATTAATATTGATACTACAAATTTTAATATTCCTTCTAATATAGGATTAGCTGATTCAAATTTTAACCAACCGGGTAAAATCGATGCTCTTTTGGGCGCCGGCATTTTTTATAATCTGCTCTTGCCAGAACAAATCCGTTTAGGTAAAAATCAACCATTACTCCAAAATACAAAATTAAGATGGATTGTTGCAGGAGAGCTTCACTCAACGCCTCCTAAAAATTATTTGCATTGTAATTTAGCCGAAACAAATATACTAAATAAACAGATAGAGAAATTTTGGTTACAAGAGGAGTGCCAAAAGGAAAGTTTGTATACTGCGGAAGAATTGGAGGTTGAAGATCACTTTCAAAACACTTTTTTATTTAATAATTCTGGTAGTTTTACAGTCCACTTACCATTTCGCGATAATCTCTCTAAATTAGGGTCATCCTTTGATATCGCAGTAAACCGATTTCATACGTTAGAGCGTAAGTTTATTAAATTTCCTCACTTAAAGGAAGAATACTCTCAGTTTATACGCGAATATATAGAGTTAGGACACATGTCCTTAGAACAAGACACGGAACAGGCTAAATTAGAACCTAATTATTTTCTACCACATCATTGCGTACTGAAAGAGTCATCTCTAACTACAAAATTACGCGTGGTTTTCGACGCATCATGTAAAACCACATCTGGAGTGTCACTTAATGATTGTTTAAAGATCGGACCCTGTATACAGGATTCTTTATTTTCTATTTTATTGCGCTTTCGTATGTACGGTATCGTAATAAGCGGCGATATTGCGAAAATGTACCGCTGTGTGTATGTGCATGAAAACGATCGCAAATACCAACAAATAGTTTGGCGATTTAATTCCCGCGATCAGCTATCTATATATAAATTAAATACAATCACATACGGTACAGCGCCCGCTTCTTTTTTTGCGACAAGGTGTCTTAAACAATTATCTATTTATTACGAAGACAAATTGCCAAATGCGTCAAATTCCATTTTACATGATTTTTATATGGATGATTGGCTAAGTGGAGCCAATGACATTGATTCTGCTATCAATTTATTAAAAAATGTCAATAACATTTTGGGTACGGCGGGATTCCACTTGCGCCAGTGGTCATCTAATGACAAAAGAATTTTAAAATATATTGAAGAGTCACTTAATTCAAATAAATCGGACGTCAAATCTCAATTTATAATTAAAGATGAGCAAAGTAATAAAACTTTGGGGACACGTTGGAGCTCCTCAAAAGACACTTTACAATATACTGTGAATTCTAAAACGACAAATATTTTAACCAAACGTGGTATATTATCGGTTATTAGCCAAATCTTCGATCCGTTAGGACTATTAGGTCCTGTTATAGTCAAAGCGAAAATTTATATGCAAAGGCTCTGGCAATTAAAAATTGAATGGGATGAGCCACTTCCCGAAGATTTTTTAGCCAATTGGTTAACGTTCTATAAAAATTTGCATTTTATCGAAAAGTTAGAGATACCCAGAAATATTCTTATTTGTAAATATGTGGATACAGAAATTCATGTTTTCACTGACGCTTCGGAAGCAGCCTTTGGTTGTTGTGTCTATTTTCGATCTATAAGTTCGGAAGGTAAAATACAAGTAAGTCTAGCTTGTTCCAAATCGCGAGTTGCCCCTCTGAAAGTAGTATCTCTTCCACGTCTCGAATTGTCTGGTGCGTTATTGGGAGCTGAACTTTCAAAGTCCGTTTTAGATTGCATAAATATTAAAATTATTAAAACTTATTATTGGTGTGATTCCACTATCGCATTGGCGTGGATATCAAACGAGCCAACAAAATTAAAAACCTTTGTCGCTAATCGCGTTTCGAAGATACAGGCAATTTCTAATGCAGACCAATGGCGACATGTACCTACTGCTTCTAACCCAGCTGACTATGTCTCGCGCGGTGTGGATCCCGAGAATATGGAGCATTTAGATCAGTGGTTTTACGGGCCTGAATTTTTGTACAAGTCATCGGATTATTGGCCACATAGCGAACCATTGACAAATATTGAAATTCCCGAGATAAAAACCGAACAAAACGTTTTAATAATTGTAAATACTGTTGTGAAAAACGAATTAATTGAGAGATATTCTTGTTTAGGAAAATTAGTCCGTATTGTCTCTTATATTCTTCGTTACAAAAATAATGTAGCGTTAAAATTAAAATCGGAACCTCCCGTTTTAGGTAAGCCTAATTTATTCGAAATCGATAAAGCTACAACAGCTATTATTAAAATGATTCAAAGTCAATATTTTTCTGATGAAATAAAGGATTTGCTTAAAGGCAAACAAATAGCTAGGAATAGCAAGTTAATACGATTAGATCCTTTTCTAGATGGCGACGGTGTTATTAGAGTTGGCGGCAGGCTCAGAAATGCTAATATTTCCTATGAAGCCAAACATCCTGTAGTATTACCATCTGAAGGTCACTTTACATCCTTAATTATTAGACATTTTCATTTCAAGCATTTGCACGCTGGTCCTCAGACTTTGTTGTCAATTATTAGGCAGCAATATTGGCCATTAGAGGGTAGAAATGCCGTAAGATATATTTTAAATAAATGTGTTATCTGTTTCCGAGTCTCTCCTACTATGGGTACTGAAAGGATGGGGAATTTACCGGCTCCCAGAATACAAGCATCACGTCCGTTTTCTGTGTGTGGTGTCGATTATGCGGGACCCTACCTCATAAAAAATAGTTACCTTCGTAATACCAAGTCGGTGAAAGCTTGGGTTTGCCTTTTTGTTTGTTTCGCCACTAAAGCGATACATGTGGAGTTGGTAACAGAGTTATCAACAAGCTGTTTCTTAGATGCTTTCAAGAGATTCGTAGCTAGGAGAGGATTGCCAACAAAGGTTTATTCAGACAATGCCAAAAACTTTATCGGTGCGGAAAATATTTTCAAAGAAATTGAAGCCGACAAGTTTCAATATTTTCTTACTGAAAATCGCGTTGTTTGGTGTTTTATACCGCCAAGGTCTCCACATATGGGAGGACTATGGGAATCTGCAGTACGACTCACGAAATTTCATTTAAAGCGTACTTGCCAGGGTGTGTTGTTGAGTTTTGAAGGTTTTTATTCCCTATTGGTTCAAATCGAGTCCATAGTCAATTCGCGACCTTTGGTTCCCTTAAGTGAGGACCCCGAAGATTTGATGGTTTTGACGCCTGGACATTTTTTGATCGGCGGATCCCTGTTGGCGGTTCCAGATAATCCTGTCACCGATGTTAGACAAACTCTACGTTGCAAGTATAAACACTTGCGGTACTTGTTGGAGCAGTTTTGGTGTAAGTGGCATAAGGACTATTTGCACACATTGCAAGAACGGTGCAAATGGCAAGCTGAATCCGATGTGTTTAAGGTCGGACAATGTGTTGTGCTTCACGAGGACAATTTGCCCCCTATGCTTTGGAAGCTAGGAAGAATAATTGCCGTTCATCCAGGTCAAGACAATAAAATTCGAGTGGTGACTGTTAAAACAAAGGACGGTGAATATAAACGTTCGGTAGTAAAAATTAGTGTGTTACCCTTCGAGTCCTAAAGTTTCATGTTAGATA
The DNA here is from genome assembly GCA_016904865.1 of Pissodes strobi. Taxonomy (NCBI): domain Eukaryota; kingdom Metazoa; phylum Arthropoda; class Insecta; order Coleoptera; family Curculionidae; genus Pissodes; species Pissodes strobi. The sequence continues at coordinate 121,284 of MU183245.1, read as the reverse complement.
TTAAGTTGTTCTTTGCTGCTAGATTATTAAGATACTTTAATACATTTGTTATTAGAATAAAACATTAGGTGATAAGTAATCTCTGTAATCTGTAATCACACCGAGATTTTTCTCTCTTTTATTATTATTTTCTTTGAAATTAGGAGATTTCAAGGCCGGCGGCTATGTCACGTTCAAATAATTATGTACCTTTGTGTTCTTACTTTAAAGTTAAAAAATATACTGGTAGATGATACCTTGAATTATACGAGAACGTGTAGCACTTGACGACCGTCGATGTCAATGTCAAGTCAATGCTCGTATTGTTTTTAACTGAGAATAAGAATCGAAACCGAAATGTATTCACGGCTTTAATGTCTCTCTAAATTAGATTTAGAATATTGAGCATGTCGCTCATTTTATAATGATCCATGTTTGTGAATAAAATCCTGTACCTGAACCATGAAACCGGCGATTTATTTGTGGAAGGTGCGCAGTTCAAAGAAGTAAGGAATATTCTTCAAAGGAGAACAACACAGTCCTAAACAGTCATCAAAGGTCTATTTTGGGGTGAATGAGGGAAACATATCGGCGGGGGTGTTGCGTGATCTGTCCAAGGTATTTTATTGTGTGGATCATAGATTACTGCTGGCTTAGCTCATTCCTGGTTTTAGATGCTACTTTGACGATCATATCAACCTGTGATGACACAGGAACAAGGTCCTCTGAATTAGGAATTTAGTGCGGAGTTCCACGGGGCTCTGTTTTAGGGCGTATTTTATTCCTATTCTATATTGTCGACTTTTTTCACCATCATCTCGGGTGACCTCTCCCTTTTTCCTGACGACATTTCGATATTATGGCAGGAAAGGGGATGGGCGGCCAAAACGATCCATAGTTAGTGACTTGGAAATCGTTAAAGAATGGTTCGACTCCAATCGCCTTTCTTTGAACTTAAGTAGAACTTACATTGTTGAGTTTAGGTGTGAGGAAGCAGATTTACTTCTGGATGGTGATCTCCTTCCGGAGATAGCTGTGATTAGGTTAATTGACGGTGAATTGCATTTTGAGGATCACATACTAACTTTGAAAAAAAACGCTCATTGGGATGCTTTGCTTTGAGAACGGTTAGCAACTAGCATGAATAGTATATTCTCCTTATTTGAGTCACATCTTAGATATGGCATTCCATTCTGTGGTGTCCCCACTCAGGGTGCTTTAAAAGTGCTATTCGCTTGTGAGAAAAAAGTTTGATTTATTGTTAACCTCACTTCGTGTCTCAGCCAAATTTAACCCTCACGTCTCTGTCTTGGATAGGCTCCAGAGACCTGCTCCATATTCCCCAGAATACCGTTTATTTCTCGTTACTCTCTCGGCTGTACTCGACGATCTCCGGAGCTTAAGCGTTTGTTTACTATTTTAGAATGTCTAATATTTCACTTCACGCATGGACCTCCGCTCGCTTCGCTCACTACGGGGGCGCAGCCAACACAAACTAACCCAGGGCATACCCAAAAAAGAAGAAATAAACTTTTTACAATCATTGGCTTAGAAAAAATTAAAAAAAAAACACATCTTGCCACCAACGGGAATCGAACCTGAGCCGCCGTATCACAAGCACAGAATCTGACAATTGCACTAAAAGACCTGTTGAAAGCAATTCATTGGACCGTAAAGACATGGGTATATTCCTCGCATTCTGGAGATCGTCGAGTACAGCCAAGAGTAACGACATATAACGGTATTCTCTATCCCCCCCTCTCTCAGTATGAGACTCGTCAGACTCGATCGGTCTCTGCCACTACCATGCCTAAAATATATTTGGTATGGTAGCATTTATTTCGAAAAAATCTGCTTATTTTGTGTCCAAATAGTTACCTTCACAATTCAAATATAAAGTTTATGCTTTTAAACCTTACCTTACATTTTCTCCAAAATGTGATCGTGTTCTTCAGCATTCTTAGGAAATATTAAAAAATCACCAATAAACAATAAAAACACCTTTCATATCTGCAAAGCTTTTTCCAAATTTCTGTTGGGAAATCCTCGTGTGCAAATGGAACATTTTTGTGACATTATCTTCCATATTCCTTTATAATTTTTTAATCTGACACATGTCTGTCTGATTCTTCTGCGTCCTTATCTGAATTTCGTGTAGCTATTATTTTACTACTGAATAGTAAATAGCCATATTATCATTCATTGTTTTCTTCAAAAATAGCATGTGCACGTTTTGTGTGAAAGGCAAAATGTTTAAGTTTTTGCAATTATTAGAAAGTTTTCGATGTGCTGTCTCTTCTCCTTGAATCTGCATTGGCAGTTAGCACTGAGTTGTTCAAAAATCACTTCTCTCCTTGCTTCTGTTGTCCCTTTTGTTTTACAACTTGTACTGCAGTCTCCTATTGAGTTTACCTTGTTTACCTGCACATGTGCTAATTCGGCTGCATACATATTATGTTGACACGTTTTATTTAAGTTCCCTTCTTTCAGCAAATCTCGAATTTTATGGTCATAAATGTTACGGTCATATTTGGTATAAGCCTATCCTTTAATTCAGCAGAATTGCAATATTTTCTCAATTTCTTCAAATTTTCCTAGAATGTATCAAACGCCTCATTCAATGTCTGTACAAAGTAGCATTCCAATTATTGCAATACTGTTTTCCAATTATTTCTGTTTTTTTCAGAAACGGCTCGAATTTTAAAAAGCTTTTGCTCCAATAGCGTAAGAAATATTGCTACATTTCGTACTTGATTCATTTCTTTAGTTAGCACACGTTAAATAAAATGAGAAATTATCTTAGTGGCAACATGTTCTGTATTGCTTAATAAAAATTATTTGAAATAATAAAACATACAGCATTTTTTTACAGTTCGAAGCTTATTGGTGGCATGCATGTGTATGGAACTCTAGATTGGTGTTTATTATATTTATTTACAGGAACGATGTACTTGATAGACAAAGGATCTTGGCAGCAGAGGAACCCCCTTCCGTGACCGACGTGCCTAGACAAGAAATCGTCAATAGTAACGGGACAGGCTCGGATGATGCCAGATTTAGGAATCGCTATCTGATCGCAGTAGGTGCCGAGGTAAGCTAGGTTGGGGGAATCGAGTTCAAACATATTTACCTAGAGCAATTTGCCATTAAATATAAGGAATTAGTTTCTAATGATAAAGTATATTCACATATAAGAGAATGACTACCTGCCTTGACCTGACTTCAGGTCTCGCCCCTCATAAAATTGAATTGTAAAGAGATTATGCAGTTAATAATTGTATTGCCCTTACCTAGTATTATCTCTTTCACGGAACCAATACAATGTGTTTAATGACAAATGAAATAGATCAGATTATTACAAGACCAGTCATTTTCATTTCGGCTGTGAATCAAAAAGGTATTAATATTTTGATTAGGTATTGAATGTGTGTTCACATTGACAAAAATTCCAAAGAAAGCTATGTGGAAAATTGTGAAAAGCTCCATTACCAAAAGGAACGCAAGAAAAGATTCTGGGATTTTCAAAAAGTTAGATGAGAGTGTTAAAGATTTAATCCGACGCAAAATCATAAGATGTACAAATAGAATACAATACCAGTCCTAGATAATTTATTTGGAAGACTTGATGCAGATGACACGAAAATTAAGTGAGGAAGTGGCTTCGACTCGTCAGTGTTAAATTTAAAAAGTCAATAAAAGCAAGTTATCATGGGGTCGCAACGACTTAAACAATGGCGATTTGAATACTTGACAAAAATCGCCTAGTATTGAAATGAGAACAGACCTATTATACTGAATATAGAAATGAAAACAGACCTATTATATACTTAGAGACGAAGAATGGTTTAAACCAATTTATTGCAATAAAAACAAATGGGGCGTTCCATTTACGATAATAAAATTACTCCTTGTAGTCCAAAACTGGGAAATCTGGTAACAATGTCGATATGATGGTTCCATTCTGCATGTCCGGAAACCCTCAGGTACCGAATTTTGTAAGTGCAGCTTGAGCGATTTTGAAGATATTTAAGCGTTCCGGTACTTTTCACTAAAAATGCGTTGTTGTCACATCTCAGCAATTAAAAGAGATAAAATTTTAAAAATTTGGTTCTTTACTAAATTTGATACGCCCAATTTATTGCAATAAAAATAAGTGGGGCGTGCCATTTAAGATAACAAAATGACTCCGTGTAGCACAAAATTGGGAAATCTGGCAACAGTGCCGATATCATGGTTCAATTTCGCACGCCCGGAAACCTCCAAGTTCCGAATTTTGTAAATGTAGCTTTAACGATTTTGAAGATATTTAAGCGTTCCGGTTCTTTTTACTAACCCTGTATATATATATATATATAT
>MU183245.1:88020-99250 GCA_016904865.1 Pissodes strobi | reverse complement strand
AAATCCAGAAAACTTTCACATTTTTAAGTCAAAATAAATCACCAAATCTGATAGAAAGATACCTATTTCCTATTTAATTGTACTCACCAACTTGCTCTTGGAATATTATTGCAAAAGTTATTTTGACATGTACGCATGCGCTATTCGAGGAAATTAGAGTTTCGTCAAATTGGACATGCGTAATGTTAAAATAAGGTTTTTAAGTCTCTAACATCGCAAACGCAAATTGGTGAGTGCAATATCTCTCTAATTATATTGGTACATTCATTACTTTTTGTTGGTACAACGACAAAATCGAGCGCGGCAGTACTGCAGTGCAGTCAGTGTGACCCGAGTATAACAAACCAACGAGTAGCGACAGCTGGGGGACCAAATTTTTCTGCGCATGCTCGAAATAGTGTGTCTATCCGTCAAACTGACTTTTGTCACAGAATAACCAAGCTATTCAGAGTCGCTTTCCAGCTAAACAAATGTTTGGGCTTTAAGCGCTGCGCTTGAAACACGAGCGCTTCTAGCACAACGGTGGAGCTGGAACTGGAACTACACGCGGCACGCGCCGCCTTTACTTGGGGCGTTTTTGTTATTGTTTATGTGCTCTCTATATATGCCTCTATTTAATAAATTTTGACTTTCTTTTCTGTGTGTTTGCGTCAATTAAAGGAAATTCTTGTGAGCATGTTAAAAACTGAAAAATGAATTTAGCTATTCCAAATCTGAGGAGGTGGATTAAGAAACAAGTTAGTAAGTAATTAGTAAGATAGAAGGGATCAATCGGCTTAAATCTTAGTTAAATATATGTTATTCCATTGCAGCTTTGTCATATATTTAATCTTTATAATAATAATAACAAAACTACTAAACCAAACAAAACTACATAACCTGTAAAACGTTTTTGTGCTTCAAGTACAAAATATCCGGTAGGATCTTCAGGGGCAAGGGGAAAGTAACCTGTGTGACAAACGCGGTAACAGCTGGAACACGTGCGTCGAGCATTTGCGCGCGCCGGGGCTCGGTTGCGTGCTCAAAACTGTTAGCTGGAAAGCGACTCTGTGCTTTTGTTTTGTTGTAGAGCGTCAGTTACAATGTTTACAAATTCCGATAAGTGAGTTTTAGTTATTGTCGTAATTTCCAAATTTTAAAACTGAATAAGTGTATAATCATGCCGGGTATTTCTTGTGCATATCGTGCCTGTTCAACTAGGTCTGGAGATGGAAAATCTTTCTTCAAATTTGCTCTAAACATTATGACCGGTAAGTACATAGCTACTAACACAGCTTTTGAATAAGCTGTGCTACTAACCCACAATATTATGGTTGTTTTTTTAAATTGAAATGTAAATTAGTTGTTAAATAATTGCTCTTGAAGAATAGATAAATATTGATACAGGAGTATTAATGGTGAAAAAGTGCAATTTATAAGTGAGACATTGAATTCCAAAAGACGTTCGGTACATGTAGTGTGTATTGCTAGACTGTTCTCAGTTTCAAGTTTCTTTTTTATCCAACAACATATATATCTTCACATTCTACATTGAGCAAAAATTTTCAAAAGTAGAATAATAATGCACCGATATATGTGTTTAAAAAATAGTTTCTCTTAATTAGAGTATAACTGCAGAAAGACCAAGCTTGTATTAAAAAAAATTTTTTTCGGTTTTATAAATTACAGTTATCTAATGAGATTTTTTTTTCAGTGCCAAAGTCTGGGCAGAAGCTTCTATTAGAAGTGATATACTGCGTAAACCAGTTAAACAGATGATGGCATATAGACTATGCGAAGTTCACTTTGAGGAAAAGTATTTTTCTATGATAACGTCTGCAGGAAAGAAAGCACTTGGTACCTGATGCAATTCCTACAATATTTGGTCAGTATCAACTACGGGCATTTGAGACAAGTCAAGATTCATCTCAAGAACCACCAAAGAAAATCAAGAACCTTCCAGGTAAATCTTTATAGCAATTATTTATTGATTATAAAAAAATTACATATAGTATTGCTTCTAATAGCACAAACTGCTACAGCTATTTTGTTTGTCTAATCATTATGACTGAATTTAGCAACAGCATTTTGAATTCCATAAATATAATAATTTTATTGGTTGGATTTATTAGTTACAAAACAGTAATTACCCTGATAGGTAGTCAAAATTCAGATATTTCACCTCATTCTATAATCACATTAATTCAATAAACAATATGTACTAGAAACACTACCTGGTTTTATGAGTCATGTACCCAATAGAAAGTATGTACTGGTCACATAAATAGTTCCAGTTTTTATCTGAGTTGTGCTAATTGAAATTTGTCAGATACTTTATTGGGTCTAACATGATATTGTTTGACTGCAATTAAATAGCCTTATGCTTATTGCTAATAATGTATCAACAATACCTTCATTCTCATTATCACTTTCAGGTCCTAGTATTTCAAAAGGTGAAGAAACAAAATGGGTGAATTTGGATGATATTTAACCAATGAACTTAATAGATAATCATGTTCTACCTCCTCACCTTTCACCAACTATATATGCTGAAAAGCTGCAATGTCAAACAGGACTACACAATAAATCAGTATCTAAGGCCCTTGTTATCAAAATGAAGACAATGACTGATAAGGATAAACACTGCATCCTTTGTATCGATTGTAGGCACTCAACCAAATGGTGCTAAACTTCGTACTATTTTAGAAGATTGTATTTTAAATTTAAAGGATATATATTTAAAAGCGGAAGGCATATTAAGTGACATGGGCTTGAATTTTATTGATTTGACTAAATGTCTAGGAATTACACCTGAAAATACAGAGTTTTAGGTAGGAGGTGAGAATATGTTCTATATTTTTGACCCATGTCATTTAATTAAGGCCACCCGCACTAACTTAAGGCAGCACACCTTTTACTTTCAAGGTAGAAAAACGCCTTGGTCATTTATTAAATAATGTGATAAATAGCAGTTCTACAGGTGTGCACCCAAACTCACTAATTCTGACCTTAATCCCATAACTTTTGAAAAAATGAGAGTGAATTATGCCGCTCAACTTTTGAGCCACTCAATTGCCAGTTTGGGTGCATTTCCAAATGAAGCTTTTGCAACAATTGAAATTTAGAAAAATTTAATAATTTTTTTGATATCTTGAACTCCTTATCATTAAATAATTCTTATAAATTTAAGAATGTATTTGACAGATCTGATTCACAGTTAGAATTTTTAAATGAAGCTTTGGATTTTTTGCCAAATTTAAAGGTAATAAACAAAAATGGTCAGGATTATTAAAGGTTGGTCTATTACAATAAGAAGTCTTCTCAGTTTATGGCAAGCACTTTTAAACTGTGGGTATAAATATCTTAAAACCAGATTGTTTAAAAAATCCTGTAATGCAGCAGGAAGGCAATTGCATAAATCCCACATCAATACAGTTTCAAAGTGCCTTTAGAAAATTATTTGTGCAGAATTATTGCCACTAAAATCACATGAATTGTAGGGAGAATTTAAATGATTTTTCTCATTAGTTTAAAATCCATGGACATGGTAGAATTGCATTTTTCATTTCATAATAATTTACTCTGATTTATGGAAACTTATGTATGTATGTATGTAAATAGTAGTGTTTAGAGCTGTGTGTGTTCTCTTTAAGCAAAAGGGTATTAGCAATTTTTTTAAGCTATTTGATCTAGATATAGGATTGATAATTTGTGCTCATAGCTTTGAGTAATATTGTTCTCATATTTATTTTTGTATGGTTTATTAATAGGGTTATGTAACGATAAATTGTTACCGTAAAGTTTAAAGCTAGTATTGTTTATATGATAGCAACCACTAATTTATTATAAGCATTATTATATTCGTTATGTCTTATTAGTATATGTAAGTATAATTATATAGTAATAAATGTAATGCACAGCGACCTTTAACTATAAATAATTAAAAGCATTGGCATTACGTGGTCAGTATTGAGTCCTAGATTCTGTTAAGTTAACCGAAGTTCATATCCTTGGAAAGACTGTTCAAATTTTATCCCTTTTAATGCTTCTGCTAGGATTTTTACAGAGTATATCTGTTAACAGTGTAAATAGAGTGCCAAGACGGAGGAGGATCGAACAAGGTCGGCGGGAATGAAGAGTTGGTGCTATCTTACTTTTAAACAAGGGAGGCTGCTAATGTTAGACCATCAGTCAGTAATAGTTTTTTTTTTCGAGCCATTCCTTATAGAGGACATAGTCAGTCATCCCTCCCTGGGATGGCTTAGTATTGCCTTTATATGGTAATTTGGTATGTACCCGTATGTCTAAACTTGTTTATTAAACATTTTTAGTTCCATTTCTGCCGAAACCTTCGCCGCAAATTTACTTTCAATAACCTTTGATTAATAAACATTGTTAGACTAGTGAAAATTGTTGTCTTTTATTCAAATTAATAATTTAACAACATTGCCATCATAAGAGTCGGTGTAAGGGTTAAAATCCCTTAAGATAAATGGGGTAAGTAAGTACTCCTGACTTACAACTCCTCAGCGTACTGATAACAGTTAATTAATAAAGACTTTTTGTTTGTGCTGTTGCAAGTTTTAATTTTCCTCCACGACTCAAAGGTTCAAAACATTTACTCAATACTTTTGTAAATATAACATCGAAATTTAAAGAAATGGAGTACTATTAATATTAACAAGAAGTTGCTGAAACTAGTATAATAAGAAATGTCTATTTGAGAACCGCTGAAAGCGTCGTACAATATATCTTTCTCTACTACCTATCAAAAACCTCTGCTACACCTCTTCAATAACTTCCAAACCAGGCGCGTGTAAGCTCAAAGTGCTATATTTAGGTTAAAAATTGACACAGCAACTTATTAACATGATAAATGAAATACGTGGGCTTATTTTTCTCCCAACGCACCCTCACTAAAGGAAAGTAATTATTTAAATAAAATTCCAAGAAAATATTGAGATTCCTTTATCAACAAATCGTAGAAGAAATATAAGTAATATATATTTTTATGATAAAAGCTTTCAGAAATTATTATCGACAAGGGTGACAACAAGTAGGAAAACCACTAATTATAGAAAAGCTTTAAACTTTACTGAGTCAGATTCAAATATGAAATGAGCTATTTTCCACTTCAAGTTTTTTATAGTGTAGTCACAGAGTCGCTTCCTTTCGAGCCACTTCATGGTTTGAGAGTTTGAGCAGTTTACAAATATGGTGTCCAACTGTCATCGGCTCTGCCGGAATCGGTCCCTTGAACATCAAAGGTGCCGACGCTTTATGTCGCTACTCGTTGATTTGTTATACTCGGGTGTGACCCCCTATATATATATTTATCTATGAGTGTGACTTCCGTCTGACATGAATTCGTCACTTTCTTTACAAATTGGATTCGAAGATGTTTTTTCCGTTAAAATTGTTCTATTGGTTTTAGTTTTTCTCCAACGAAACCCAATTTTTTTTATTTCTCTCCTTCAACTGTTCACGCATGGTCATAATTGGCATTACTTTGAAATTTTCTATGAATTCTCGCTAGTGTTGGTGTTGGTACTTGTTTTTCTGTTTTATGGAAATTGTGAATACTGAATTGTTCTGCGTAACACACCTTGATAACCATCGTCCAAGGCTATTTTGCTTTTTGTGTTTCACGTTTTTTGTTGACGTGGAAAAATATGTAATAGGGAACTTGAACATTTTTTTTTATTTCTTTAATATATTTGCCTACCTATAGAGACAGCACACACCAAATATCAGCCCTTAAATCGCAATATTTAATTTGCAAAAAAAAATTAAAGTTGTGACCGCAAGCTACTCGTTTTAAACGACACGTGACGTCACGCCGCTCGTTCGATCGGAGAGCAGTCATTGACATATTATATGAAATAGTAAAGGCAGTGTGGCATCGGCAGCCACAAGTATTAAAATATATACGTTTATTACTGCTTGTCTTTGAATTACCAGGATGTTTGTTATAATTCGTGATGATTTGTACTATAATCTGTGCTTTAATATTAATAATAATAATGGAAGCTAAGACGTTTCCTGCTCTGTCGTCCGTCAGGCGCGACGACAAACGAGCTACTTGACGTCACAACCGTTACAAGAAAAATTTGAATTATGCAGTTTTTAATTGCTTATATTTATTATACGAAAATAAAAAAATAGTTTTTTTGTGAGTGAACTGTGGTTCTTTTAATAGTATTAAATTAAGTTTGTGAGTAATATTTTTCAAATTTAATTTTTATGCAAGTTCCCCATTGTACCAGATTCGACATTTTTGGCTTCCTGCTTAATTCGTTTAATTGTGCTTAGACTAATTTTGGCAGCGGCCGAAACACGCGCGTGAACTTTACTGAAATCAGTTACAGTTACGGGTCTTCCTCCTAGATCATATTTCATGACTTCGGCCGTTTAATACTCGCTTTTCAACTTTTCTTTTAAATGGCATAATTACAATTAATTCAAATAGTGGATTTGACAATGAAGTGCTATACAGGGTGTCCGGTAAGTTCGGGGCAAACTCTCGGGAGCTTATAGGGGATATCAAAATAAGTCTAGTGTTTGATATAACTTTTTCCCTACAGCGCCTTCTAACGGAGAAACAGGGTCGCAGAGGTATACTCGACAATTCACATTCTTGGTTTTAACTTTTAAACCACTCTGTATAATTCAATACAATTTTGGGATTTTCTTAAGGGGATTATTATCCTTAAATCGGCATTACCATGTGCTCTTTAACGTTTTAAGGAAGTCAGAAACGGACTGGCTACTGGCTCTCACACAAAACGGGCGAAATTTTTGACAGGTGTCATTTAATTGCGACGAAAATATGATTTTCAGATACTTCCAAAATTTTACTCAAAAAAGGTACTCTTCATTTGTTTTGATTAAATCGACCGTTTTTGATAAAATAAGCGATCGTTGTAAAAAAAGGTCAATGCTCTGATAAATAAATTATTTATATCAAATATCATTAATTAAAATAATATTAAATTATAATATTAAATTAACACAAGGAAAATAAAATTGACAACTACTAACTGAGAAGCCTATAAGTTCTAATCAAGTACGAGTTTTAAAAATTATTTGAATTCATTGGAGGAAAGAAGAATTTATTCTGAAACATTCAGCTTGAGATTGACCCGATCGAAAATGATTTAAAATAATTGATCGTCGGTTAAGAGAAACAAGTAAAATAAAAAAACATGCAAAAATTATTAAATTGACTATTGAAATGAATATCATTTATTTAGGGAGACTTTTACCCCGAGGCGGTAGAGAAGGTGCCCAAAACAGGCGAAAATTAGTTTCAAATTTTTGCAGTAATAAAATAAAAAAAATGCTTTGCATAAGAAGTAGTAGGTTCTGTTTGGTAACAGTTGAGAGTAAGATGTTACTTAAGCAGCTGTTCAATATGCCCTCCCTGAACTTGTATACACTTTCTTATTCTACGCAGGTTTTCTCGTTGTACTGCAAACACAGGGGTGTTCCGAATTTGTCCACAATACTACCTATTCCGTAGAACCATCTTCTCTAGTATTAACTGGCGTTGAATAAACTAATTCCTTTAAATAACCCAAGAAAAAGAAGTTCAATGGATTGAGATCTGGGGACCTAGCTGGCCACGGAAAAGGTCCTCCTCGACCAATCCATCGTTGGCCAAAAACAGCAGTCAAATATTGGCGCACTAAACGGTCGAAATGGGGTAGTGCAACGTCGTGCATAAACCACATGGATGCTCTAATGTAAAGAGGTACATCTTCCAGTAGCTCGTTCAAATATTGCTGCAAGAATTGCAAGTACCGAGCACCACTATCGTCTAAAAAAATAGACCAATAAGATGGTTTCCAATTATACCAGCCCATACATTGACCATAAACCTTTACTGGTGTTTTGTTTAAATAATCGCACGGGGATTCCCTTCTGCCCAGAGATGTAAATTATGAGAATTGATTATTCCATCTCGGATAAAACCTGCTTCCTCCGAAAACAAAATTATGCCCGAAAAGGTGTTATTTTCCCTATCTCGCTGCAAAAACCAGTTGGCATAGTCGAGTCTTGCTGGGTAATCTTCTGGCGACATAGCATGTACCTTTTGAACGTGATACGGATGAAGCAGTTGTTCTTTAAGGGTTTCATGAACCACCCATTTTATTACGCCAGTTTGTGTTGCTAACTTGCGAATACTGTTAGACGGATTCTCCTCAATTTGTTCCAAAATACGTTCCTCCACTTCGGGAATTCTTGCGTTTCTTTGGGCACCTTTTCCACCACGTCGGGGTAAAAGGCTCCCTAAATAAATGATATTCATTTCAATAATCAATTTAATAATTTTTATTTTACCTGTTTCTCTTAACCGACGATCAATTCTTTCAAATGTTTAATGTTTAAAAATGTTGGGGGTGCCACGCCCAATTTTCACCCAAAAATTCGTTAAAAATCAAGGATTCGGCACCCTCTTGAATGGCAATTGTTGCGCACTTAAATAAATGAATAACTAGGCACATACCAATTCCAGAAGAGTAAATCATTAAGACAGTTTATTGTAACTACAATTCAATAAAGTTGTAAAAAACTTCATGAGAAGTTCAGAAACGTTCAAAAAATATAAAAGTTTGATGGCAACAAAGGGTTATTGTACATAATTTTGTCGGTGGTTAGCACTTCGACCTTACCTTTTCCTAGTTTTTAAAGTAAAATTCCATTTGCCTGTTTTTGTCCAAAATAAATTTTTCAATAACTTTCATTAAAATCTAGAATTCGTTTGACCATAAATAACACTCTCAATATTAATCATAGCTAAAGTCTTTAGTAAAGTCTTTAGTCTATCATTACCCATTAAATTTCTTAAATATATTTTAATCAACTTCGAAGTTTAAAAGCTCCTTTGGGCTTCCGCTGTGGCCATCGGTATAGTCACAAGTATTCTCAATGTCATGGTGATTTATTTAGAAGCTGTACCCAGTCCCAGATTTAAAATAAAATTTAATGTCTTTAAACTACCTTTAATTTCTTCATTTTGACATCAGGGATCAGGTGATTTCAGTTCATTAATCAATCCAGTTACTGTGAAAACGACCGCGCATGCCGCGCACACCTTATGTTACTGGGGTTTATCCATATGTTATTTCATTATTATTCCGAATCATTATATTTAATTAAGCTATAAAAGTTAATCAAAATAATTTGCATTGTTTTCGTCTTTTAAAATGTTAGTATTCATTATACATGGGGGGATATATGCCCCATATCCCCCCGTGGCTAGGTACGCCACTGGATGACGCCTTTTATACAGAGTGAGCTAGTTGAATTTAATCTTCGCCATTTAGAGTTTTGTTACAAGTCACCACATTATAATTTATTACTGGATAACCAAATAATCTGAAGCAAATTCTCGCCTTTTGAAGTTTTCACTTATTATTTATTTTATTGAAAGCTTAATTTTAGCATACAGGTTAATTTTAGGACGCAGTGTAGAAATCAGTGTCGCTATTTTGAAAAACCGCGAATCATCCTAAATTTATTTTATTCTTTTATATGTTATACCAATTTTTATGTATTTGGACAATAATGGCAATAATGCATGGGGGTTATCTTAACTTTTGGCGCGAATGAAGTTGCTGGTCTGCTATATACCGTGTACTTTCCGAAAACTCATTGTGGTCTCTAACCGCTAAAAGCACATACAATATGTATGCGTATTGATTATTTTATTATTATTTATAGGAGTCTAATATTTGACTATTGCTAAAACAAAGGATTTTCTCTTTTTGTGTTTTGTTAATTTTGAACCAGAAAATTTCCGGAATTGCGTCTATAACATGAATGTATTCGATATAATGGAATAAAGGTATAATGACAATTATTTGGAAGTAGGGTAAGTGCTAATAATTAATTGTATACATTAATTTTGAGTTAACTTAAATTTGTTATATGTAGTTATAATAAAGGGATATTTGGATTATGGACGCTCATGCAAAATACAAAAAAATGTTTATTTTATGTAGTATGGATTTGTTGTGCTTTTTATCGTTAGCTTATTATTAGATAGTAATGGGGTAATTTGACATATTTTTTACTACAGTGATTGAAATCCCGGTATTGACGCTAACAAAAATATAATTTTCATGCTGTGATATGGTAAAAAGAGAATCTATCAAATACGCGTATTTCATGATACAAATAAACAAGATACGATAGCTAGCCGTTCAAAATGCATCCGGGCTGCGCACCGGATCACTCAGTGTTGAATTTTTGGCGCGCATTCAAATTTGTAATAGTAGTATACGGGAAAAGGAGGGGAAGGACATGATTTGAAGGCTCTTATTGGTATAATATTCTTTATAATTTATTGAAACAAATGGCAGATTAGAGGTTAAGGTTTCTCATATTTAGCTACTAATTGAAAATAGAGCATTGGTTACTTACTTGTTTACCTGCACTAGATATAAGGTCATAATGTAAAAGCAAAAGCCGGCAAAAAGCAAACACATTTTTTTATTTTAAAGCTGACCTACGCTCATCAATATCTTAAGACTATTATTTATATGTTATCGAAATTAGGCATATTTTGTTTTAAAAAATCTGTCCAAGTAATCTATTAAAACTTACTTACTTACTTCTTTATACATTTTCTAAAATGTCATGCATAAATATTATGAATTTTATAGGTCCCTCTAATGCAAAAATATCATCTTAAATAGTTGATAATTAAATTAGTTTCATTTGGGTTAGTTTAGTATTACGAAACGTATCGTGTCGAGATATATTTATCAGATTATATTCATCAAAATCGAATTAATCTTATTTATTACTGCACAGAAAATTGTCCATTGCAGATAAATAAAATAATCATACCTATAAGTAATCTTATCTTGCAAGTGTAGGTATTACGTTTTGCTCTGATTAATAACAACTTGTATGCTGTAGATATTAACAAAGAAGGTAATTTTCTTATTTTTATTAATTTATAATTTCATTTTTTAAATTACGAATATTCAATACATGTATTTATTAATATTTATACATTTTGTTAATCGGCAGTGTTACTGCAAGGTGGCAAATAGCTCTTTTTTACATTTTGTTCTCCTTACATAATATAAATATTTTGTTGGTATCTAATTGTGAAAATTACATCATTTGACTGAATTTAAATCGTGGGCCACTTTGGATGCATTTAGTTTAGCATATTTTATTAAAATGTTAATATCTTTTGTTCTCATTCTAGCGATGTTTTGTATGTTAGCTATAT
>MU183245.1:74797-87620 GCA_016904865.1 Pissodes strobi | reverse complement strand
ATTACAAGCTTTGGTTCACAGTGTTAACCCAATTTTCATGATCATCACATTATCCTGCTATATCAGCCATATCATTTATGTATATTAGAAACAGGAAAGGGACGAGAATACTGCCTTATGGAACTCCAGAATCATTATTTATTTAATTGGAAACTATATTGTTTACTTTTACTTTCTGTTTCCTGTTCTTCTTGTAACTATGTATCCAGTCAGGTGCTCAACCACGATCACAATTGCTCTAAGTTTCCCCAACAATCGTTTCCTATCAAGAGTCGCAAATGCCCGTTGAAGATCTAGAAATACAGCACATGTTGTTAAATTGGCCTCTAATTTTTGTATCCAATCATTCAATACACATTGTATTACCGTTTCGCAGCTGTAGTTTGATGGAAATCCAGATTTTACTTTGTTCAGTATGTTATTTTGTTCAACATTTAAGATAAGCTGGGAATAAACAACCTCTTCCAGTATCTTCTCAATGGCCTTCGGTCTAAGGCTTTATTACTTACTATATAACTACTTTGAGGACGGGGGTTACTGTGAACACCTTCAATTCATTTGGCACTTCACCCTTCTCAACCATTGATTACATTCAGAAGAGGCTCAGAAACTGCACCAAAACACTTGCTTGAAAAACACTACGTTTATTTCGTCTGGACTTCTTTTATTCTTCAAAGAAAAGTCCTCAATACAAATTAACGAAACATTATTATAAGATTCGTAATCTATGTTCAACATACCATTATCTCTTCCAGAGGATTGTAATCCTGATTTATCAGTCTCATTAATTATATTTAAAATACTTGATACAAAGGAGCTATTCAAACTATAGTTAGTATTCACTATATTACCTTCATTGATCTCAATCTCATTAATTTTTCTAGATCTATTTTTATTTGGTACAATTCATTTTAATAGTTGCCACAATTTGACAGAATTATTTTTATTTTCATTAATTTTCATCCCACAATACTTACGTTTTTCATCCCTCGTTATTCTTACCGCTTCATTTCTCTTCTGTTTGCCTGCCTGTCTATTTTGTTCAGATCAATGTATACTCCACTCTTTATATGCTTGATCAATTTGATTTCTACCCTCATTCACGGCAGTATTATTCCTTTCCTTATATCTGGGTCGTATTATTACCATTATACCATCATACATTTTCACTATGTTTGAGAAAATATGTTCTTATATGCAATTTATGTAATTTCCTAAAGTTCCATTTAACCGTACTTAATCCTTCGCTCAGTTTCATGCAATCTATGTTTCTACCCCTACTCTGTATTCTGTGAATTGACTTATCCTTATCATTTTCCTGATATAAAATAATAATGTTATGATCAGTTATTCTAACAGCTTCTAACGCTTTGACCGTAAATGTTTGTTCATTATTAACTAATATTATAATAATACTACCTCCAGTACTAGAAGGTCGTGCCATTTCATTAACAATATTCCTGCAACCAGTATCAACAATTATGTTTTTTAAAAACCAGCTTGATGCGTATCAGTGATCCAACTAATATTAAAATGGCTGAAAAAATATAGAAACTCCTGTGCACTCCCACTTGGAGATCTATATAAACAAGCAATTATCCAATTCAAACATACAATTAGAAACTAAAAACGAAACATTGAAACAGCAACAATTTAAGATGATGGGTATATGGTGACACTTCTTTGAAAAAAAAACATGGGTTCAAAACTCAGCATTATTTTTCTTTTCGAGCATAAATTCTGCAGGATGTTCGGCCAGATGTGCTTCCCTTCTATCGTAGGAAATGCCACTTCTGACATCTCTCCAAACATGCTCAATATTCTGAGTATGAATTGATCTAAAACGATAGCAATGAATATTAAATAAGGGTAAAGTATTGCGAATTATTTACTATTAAATAAGGGTAAAGTATTGCGAATTATTTACTATTCGGGCGCAAATCATATTTCGTGATTTTTGGTCTATAGAATTATACGTGTTGAGTAATTTTTGGGTGGCGCACATTAATATTAGGTATAATTTTCGTATTCAGATAGATTCCTGGTAGGCCTCTATTGTATTACAATAATTATTCTTTAAAATTATATCTATTAAGCACAAGCCTGGGCGACATGTCTATTAGTTTGAGTTAGTTTCGATTTGTTTAAGCAAGCCTTACTTCGCCTAAGGCTGGATCAAATCAATTTTAGTTTGGGTTAGTTTCGGTTTGCTTAAGCTTGCGTGAAGAATTCCACGAAGATTTGCGCAAGCATTGACGAAATTATTTCGAGTAGTTTGGGTCAGTTTAAGTTAGATAAGGTTAGCTTGTGATCGTTTTTCGATGATATCCATTTGGTAATTGTTCAGTATCTACTGTTTCACTTTAAGGTATAATATTTTCACCAAAATGTAAACGTTGCAGGCTCCAGGGGACTCAGGGGGAGTACATTTCTCAAGTTCATAATTTCGCACCTTTAAAACTGGGAGAACTGTTTCTAAATGGACTTCTTCGTCGACTTCTGCGTTTTAAGCGGAATATTTTCAGATGCTGCTTTTTGACTTCCAAGTCTCACATTTTCATTTCAAATATTACTTTTTTCTTGTTGAAAACAACAGTTTTTCTTTTAATCTAACAAAATTTTGTCGCTGAAAAGTTATCATGTTGGTTTTGTTCTGGTGGTTGCAGGTAGGACTTTTACAGCCTGTTGCTATGGAAATATAGGGAAAATCTTAGGAATGCTTGGAAAATACCATCTGTACCATCTATAATCAACACGAGGAAGTTATTTCAAGAGAAAGCATGTGGAGTGACTAAATACCGAAACAAAGAAGGGGATCTTCATATATTGCTTTATTTTCAAGAAAATCTATCAGAGGCTTTGTCAGACATATACGGTATGGACCACGAAACAAGAGAGCTGTCAATACAATTTTGTGAATCAATGAGCCAATATTTATCTGCCACCATCGGTATTTGCAATGGGAAAAACTATCATATTTGGTCCGATGGAATCTCACAAGCTGTTGAGCTAATTGGTTTTCAAGAACGTGCCTCAGGTCACGTTTGGTGCAGCATTTTGGGACATAAGTTCCGGTTTTTATCATTTTTAAAAATGTAGTTGAACACTTTATAGACGAACTGCCACTTCAAACTCGGCAAAATATAATTTGCCAATAAGACACAGTGCTTTCCCATAGTATTCTCGCAGTAAGAGATTTGTTTCAGAATAATTATCAAGACTGAATGGGTTGATATGGAACAATCAACTGGCCCGAGAACTCCCCGGATCTAACTTCCATGGATACCTTCCTTTGGGACTATTTGAAAAATATATTTTATAGAGAAAAAGTAAAAATAATGAAAAAGTTTATAAAAAAATGTTAAAGAAAGAAGAAATGTAAATGAAAATGAGAACGAAGCTCATTTAGCAGAAAATAAAGATACTACTACTATATCGGTTGTTATAGCATCCTACGCTTTCCGATTCCAACTTTCCAGCCTCTTCGGTCTTCTCAGTCCCCTGGCCGAAGATACACGCTCATACATTGCTCGCTCTATTCCTCCCATCTATGTATTTTTGATCTACCTCTTTTTTTTTCTTTTCATTGGCACCCATTTCATTATATGTCTGGGAATATTCGCCGATTCTTTCGACGTGTCCCTACCATCTTAGTTGTCGTTTCTGTATTTCCTCTATAATGGTTGTTGGCACCTTCATTATTTCTCTTATGTGTTCGTTCCTAATTTCTTCGAGCCTTGATTTGCCAGCAGATCTTCGTCAGTAATCCATTTCTAGTACTAATAGCCGACGTTCCAGGTTCAAGGGCTTTGTTTATCTGCCATGTTTCGCATCCATATAGGATTATGCTCAAGAACACTATATTGTACAAGAGGTGTTTTCATTCGCGGGATATGAATTTGGACCAAATAATAGACAGCCGATTGTTTCCTTTCATAATTCGATGTTCGATTTATTTTTCTGTGCGTCCTTTTCTATCAATTTTTGTGCCTAGGTCGGTATATTCATTACAGGCATCTATGGTCTCTTGCTGATCAAATTCGAGAACCTCCATTTTATCTCCCCCAACTCGAAGTATTGAGTTTTTGATTTATTGACTGATCAGCTTCAGTCCTTGTAGTATTTCAATAGTCTTCGAGTCATGAACCCTAGATCTTCCTTATCCTGATCGTCAGCAAAATAAAAGTTAAGGTATATAGGGTTGTGTTTTCATTCAGTTGTATGCCCATTCCACTGCATGGTCTCCGCCAGTTCTTCAATACTTCGTTTAAATATATTTTAAAAACTGTGCGGGAGAGGCAGCATCCCTGTCTCAGACCCTTTGTAACTGACAGAGTAGTTCCTATCTTAACTCTTGATGTTAGGTGTTCATACAGTTGTTGGATAGCTCTGATTGCAGTGTTATTTATGGGAGATTTTTTAAGATGCGAAAGTTTTTGTATCGGTACAGTATCATAGGCCTTTGTTAAGTCCAGGAATAGTAGATGTACTTCACGGTTCCTTACTATCATCTTTTCATTAAGCTGCACCATCGTGAAAACATGATCGATACACGATCTGTCAACGCGAATCCCCGCCGTTCGATCTCTAGGAGTCCATACTATTCCTCTATTACATTCCTCAATATTTTTCCATACAAGCGGCTCATGGTGCCAGTGACCAATATGAATCTGTAGTTTCCACATTTATCCTTTTGGCCTTTCTTATGAATTGGTGTTATCCAGGCTTCTTTCCAGCTACTGAAGAAGAATTTAATAGAACATCTAAAATCATATAAAAATGTGGACTATTACTTTAAAACAAAAGTTGACATGTGCCTTGCTTTTTTTGGAACACCATGTAAACATTAAAACAAAAAATTGTGTAAAATCAGATGAAATCAAGCAATTTTTGTTTGGAATGCTTCTTTTTAATTTCAAAAATAATAGAGACATTTCCATTTAAAGAGTTATTTGGATCCACTCATTTACGTAAAGTAAAAAAATTAAAATACTAGCAATCGGTAGGTCCTACCTAAAATTTCTTTTAAATGTATTTGACGGTATTAGATATTATAAAATAAATGATGCATTCTACTGATGCTATACTGGATAGATACTGTATAATCTTCTTTCTTCAAAAATTTGTAGCTACTTCCTCATTTTACGGAAAAAAAACAATGGAAACTGACGGTGTGGTTCCTGATACTTTAGATAGTGCACCATCAGCAAAAATCACTGTGATTTATCCGGGTAATAAAGAAGTTGAATTTGGATGTCAGCTTACACCAACTGATGTTAAGGAACAGCCTCAAGTCACGTGGGATGCAAACCCTGAAAAATATTATACGTTGAGTATGGTAGATCCCGATGCACCTAGTAGAGATAACCCGATCTACAGGTAAAATATCACATTTTAACTATCGAAATGCAGGGTTTTTTTATATTCAAAATTGTATAGGTTGGATATTTGGAAATTGTATTCTATATTATGAAAATATTTAGCTTATAGTAAGTATCTATAACTTTAACGTGTCAAAAATAGGAAAATATGCGAATGAGGCGATGCTAGAAAAATTCTGTTGTAAACTATGTGAACTTATTTATATTAGATCTACAAACCATTACTGAATATCGGGTTGCAAGAAAATTTATGATATTATCAAGTTAGGTTATGTTTAGAATGTGAGTGGGTTCAGATCAGACCCACCAGTGCCTAGGCTATTGCTTTAACTTCCTCCGAAAAATTAAGCCTCCTGACGAAGTTGATTATCTTTCTATAGGTAATATAAAGTTCGGTAAACCGGTGTTTAGCTTTAGTGGTTCGAATCATTCGTAACGTCTGATGTTCTTTTAGAAGATCAAATTCTAGAGAAACCTTTTTAATACCGACGTGCATCAACGATTTTAATCGAAGTTTTAGGTTAAGAGAAGTTTCAAGTTTAGTAAATTGATGCACCGTAATTTAAGAGCAGCTTAAGCGTAACTTTGCCAAGATTACGAATTTGGCGGCTTAAAGGACCCTTATTTTTAAGAATCGATATGCGCATGCGCATGTTCGGAAATTAATAAACTAACATGAGCTATTGAATTGAATAAACTCAAATATCATCACATACCAAAGATTCAAGAGGGATATTTGATATGATGCACACAATCAGTTATTGTGTACCCTAAGATTTTATGCCAGTTCAGGCCACAAGCTCAAGTAGGAGATTTTATAGGTATTGATCCTTCGATAACATCAAGAATAGTGGTAAAAGTATCAAGAGCTATTGCAAGATTATTTCCACTTTTGTCAAAAAGCCAGGACAAGGCATAATTCATATGCAAGAACTCTTTTATAATATGAAAGGATTACCTCCTGTCATTTCTTTTCCTCTTTTATAGTTTTCTATTCTTTCATTCCAGAATATTACCTTCCTTACATCTGTACATTGTTTTCATATCATCACTTAATTTATTTTTGTGGACAGTTAAATTGAATCCAAAAGTGGGGAAGGGGACAAAAGCATATAGTTTTTTTCCATCTTAAACGAAAAATTAGAGTCGAGACTTCAAGCACAATTTGAGCAGTGGCGTAACTACCACAAGACAATTAAGCGCAATGCGTTGGGGCCTCCCAAGCTTACCGTGCCCACTCGTCCACTTATTCTTAAAAAAAATGCAAATATATCAGGCCGTTCCTAATAAAGTAGGTTTTTTTCAGCTAAATCTAGGGACACTGCTCTGTGAAGCAACAAATATGTTTTATTATATTCTACATAATTTATTACCTAATGAAAAGTTTGGCAACGTCAGCGTCGCGACAGCAGTCGGCTGTCGGCTCACCGCGCCGATTAGGATTAGTCCACTATTTTGTGGATTAGTCCAGATTTTGACTGGCAGCGAGCGCCAGCGGCTTTTATTGTAACTTGTCGGCAATTCTTTTTTGTTGACACCCAAATTAACATATATTTTTATATTTTGAGCAGCTAATCTCTTGTACCGAGTTATGTACGTTTTAAAAATGAGTTACCGCAAAAAAATATCAAAGCGTCCCAATTAAAAAAAAAATAGAGTAAAAAACGAACTTCAGGTGGCTAAAACTACAGACATCAGCACAGACGAACTAACTTTTGTGTGTGCTAAAACTACAAACTTGGATGAAGATGAAATATCGTCAAACCCGTGATATCAGAAGAACGAAAGAGACTAATGACTGACAAGCGTTCTTTAACTTTAGTAGAGTTTATGGGGCCTTTTCCCACTGATCCAGAGCAGCAGTACAGAAGATTTTCGTCAAAACTGTATTATTCCCAAAGTTCATACTGTCCAGTTCCACGATCTTGGCTATTGTGAACCTTGTGTTGCAGTTTTCGTTGCAAGGCAATCAATGGCGCACCGGTGTGCGAGACTAGAAAGGAATTTCATACAGAATAAAAGTCTACACTAATCCAAAGCACCACGTCCAAGCATGTGCCGTTTATGACGCCTGGAAGAAAAACAATATCATAGATGAGGCCACTGAAAACAAGCTCGTCTTGCAACATTTATTCGATTTACATTCATGCCAGGCTAGAAGTTCACTTGCTTTTAGAGGACACCGTGAAGAAGATGAGAAAACATGTTTCAGCGGAAACCTTTTATTTGCAGTGCATCTTTTAACCAATTACTATGATGTCATGTTGTCATGTCATGTTTTTTTTTTAATTTTTTTATCTTTAAGTATAGGGTCTACGTTAGTTTTTATTTTAGGTGCTACAAATTGCCTTAGTCTAAAAATACAAATTGAACTCATTCTTTGTTTAGGACAGAAACTTGAAAACCATCTTATATCTGAAATCAATTCGGCGCCATTTTTCTCTTTAATACTTGATATTACCGAGTATATTTCTAAATGTGGCCAACTGAGCATAGTTACGGAGTGATTTTGTGATGTAAAATATCAAACAACCGATGGTTTAGTGAAACGTTTTGAGCTTCTTCGAGGAGCATAACATAGATGTTACCGATAGCACTATTATATTTTTTGCCATGCCCATTACATCTGTGTCAGCTGAAAGATCTTTTAGCCAAATTGAAACTAAAACGGAGTTTTATCCACAATACCGAAACAGAATTATTGCGCTCATGCGCTAACCATGTTGGCATCATCATGAAATGATTAAAACTCAGTTTTAATCATCTCCTGACGATGCTAACATTGCTAGCGAAACGCGCATGATTGCAATAATTCTGTTTTGGTATTGTGGATAAAACTCCGTTTTAGTGCATTTTACCGAAGGTTCCAAACCCCAAGATAGAAAATTGAAACTAATTAAAAACTACTTAATTAAAAAAAGCAAATAGGGCAAGAGCGATTAAAATATTTATCTTTAATTTTCGTCGAAAGTAAAGCTGCCACCAAATCAGACCTTAAAGATTTGATTAATGAATTTACAATGTGTAAAGCCAGAAAAAATCATTTTAGGGATTAATAAGTTTATGTTGATTTTTGTTTTAAACTCGAGAAATCTCATTACAATTTGCAACATCGTTAATAACTACTATTCGGTCTAAATTTAAAGTTATTTTAAAGTTTTTCTTTGATCAAAATAAATATTTTGTTGTTAATGTAAAATAAATAAAACAATTAAAGCAAAGTATATGTAAACTAGTAAGTTCACTCAGCGGTAAATCCTTTGATGTAATTCAGCCACATTCTTTTATATCAAGTGACAACTGGAGATGACCGATGCGCTGCGTAAGTGTCCGATTGATTCGCGTGGCTTTCTCTAGTCAGAGATGTATTCAGGAGATTGTATGGACTCGTACCGAAAGACGTACTGAATGCCGGCCGTGTGAAAAATCAAGTGAAACTGAGCAAAGTTGTAATAGTATATTATTTTATATGGAGGAAAAGTAATACTTTTCATGGCGCGCTCGTGTTTAACAGCCGAACGGAGTGAGGCTGGTAATAGAGAGCAAGCCATGAAAAGTAACTTTTCCTCCAAATAAAATATGCTGTTTTTTCTTCAAATGTCGACAAATTAATCCAAAAACGTCTCTTTTTAATAGTAATAATAATTATTACTAAAGATAAGTGGGTTCGCAAGGCGGCTTAGACCGGTGCGATGTCGGTGAATAGGCTCAGGTTGTTGCTATAGTAATGTAACATAAAGCTGTCAACAATAATTATATTTTTAAAATTGCATTTTAATTCCGTATTGATAAGCAGTTATTGAGTAAGTTCGATTAAATAATAACCAATTTGTTCCTAAATTAGTGATTTTTAGAAATGCAGTCACATATTGAGTCATAAATACAAATTTTAGTTTAATAACTCTTGAGTTGTTGACGCTTATTGTGATGTTTGTTTGTATTGTATCTATGTTGCTATGACAACACTTTTACCTCCGCCGGCGGAAAAGTGAAAAGTAAAGCTCCGGCGGAGGAAAAACGAAACTTCACTGCCGCCTACACAGTCGAGTAATGACGGATTTACTGACGTTTGAAGAAAAAAATATTTTCATAGAAGGAAATTGAAAAAAAATTTGCTATACGTTTGTCATTTTTAGGTGATACCACTGTTGCTATCTCAGAATCTAACAAGAATTTAACAACACTGCAAATTGATCTTGAAAAGGCATCAATAATGGCAATTTTCTAATTTAATCAACTTTGTAGCTTTGACCGTTTCAAAGATATCAATAATAGTGGAATTACCTAAAGTTTATTTAAAAATATATAATAATATAATACTTCGGAATCTCATTTTTACTACACTTCTTTGGTTTCATGAAAGTGATTTTTCAAGGCCACGTTATGACATGGTTTATGTTTTCGTCTCGCGTTACGGTATTTTTGTATCGTTGATTGGACGACTAACTAAAACTAACCAAATCTATCAAAATTGATTGTACCGTATCGGCACCGGCACCGGTTCAAATGACTACAATAAGCTGAGACTAAGTGAAACTAACCAAAACTTGATTCGACGATTAACCAAAACTAACAAAATCTATTAAAATTGATTATAACGTATCGTAACGGGTTCAAATTATTAAAATAAGTTGATACTAACTGAAACTAACCGAAAGTTGATTGGAGGACTAACCCAAACTAACCAAATCTATTAAAATTGATTATAACGTATCGGAACAGATTCAAATAATTAAAATAAGTTGAGACTAAATGAAACTAACCGAAAGTTGTTGACGAATAACCCAACCTAACCAAATCTGTTAAAATTGATTTTACTGTATTCTGAAAAGCTTGAAACGACTAAAATAAGTTGAGAATAAGTGTAGCTAACCGAAAGTTGATTGAACTACTAACCCAAACTAACCAAATCTATCAAAATTGATTATAACGTATCGGATGACGAAAAGAATTTAAGACTAAGTGAAACTAACCGAAAGTTTATTGGAAAACTAACTTAAACTAGAAAAATCTCTTAAAATTATTTATAACGTATCGGAACCGCATTAAATGACTAAAATAAGTTGGGAATAAGTGAAACTAAACGAAAGTTGAATCGACAACTAACCCAAACTAACCAAATCTATTAAAATTGATTATAACGCATCGGAATCAGTTCAACTGATTGAAATAGTTAAGACTAAGTGAAACAAACCGAAAGTTGAATCGAGGACTAACCTAAACTAACCAAATCTATTAAAATTGATTATAATGTATCGGAACCGCATTAAATGACTAAAATAACTTAAGAATAAGTGAAACTAACTGAAAGTTGGATCGACGACTAACCCAAACTAACCAAATTTATTAATATTGATTGTAACAATTTGGAACCGCTTTAAATGATTGAAATAAGTTGAGAAAAGTTAAACTATCCGAAAGTTGAATCGACGACTAGACCAAAGTAACCAAATCTACTAAAATTGATTATAAAGTATCTGAACCGGTTCTAATGACTAAAATAGGTTGAAACTAAGTGAAACTAACCAAAAGTTGATTGAACGACTAACCGGATTAGGTTGGTTAATTCGGGTTAATCGTCGATTCAACTTTCGGTTAGTTTCACTTAGTCTCAATATATTTCAATCATTTGAACCGGTTCTAAGACGTTATAATCAATTTTAATAGATGTTATTAGTTGGGTTAGTCACCAAATCAACTTTCGGTTAGTTTCTCTTAGCCTTGACTTATTTTAGATATTTGAACCGGTTCCGATACGTTATAAACAATTTTAATAGATTTGGTTACTTTAGATTAGTCATCCAATCAACTTGCGTTAAACTTCACGTAGTTTCAACTTATTTTAGTCATTTGAACCGGTTGGGATACGTTATAATCAATTTTAATAGGTTTGGTTTGCTTGGGTTAGTTGTTGATTCATCTTTCGGTTAGTTTCACTTATTCTCAACTTATTTTAGTTATTTAAAGCGGTTCCGATACGTTATAATAAATCCTAATAGATTTGGTTACTTTGGGCTAGTCGTCCAATCAACTTTCGATTAGCTTCACATAGTTTCAATTTATTTTAGTCATTTGAACCGATTCGGATACGTTATAATCTATTTTAATAGGTTTGGTTCGTTTGGGTTAGTCGTTGATTGATCTTTTGGTTAGTTTCACTTATTCTCAACTTATTTTAGTCATTTAAAGCGATTCCGATACGTTATAATAAATTTGGTTAGTTTCGGTTAGTTTGGGGGCGACTACAAGCATCTTTCGACTAGCTTCACTAAGTTTCAACTTATTTTAGTCATTTGAACCTGTTCCGATACGTTATAATCAATGTTAATAGATTTGATTATATTGGATTAGTCGTCGATTCAACTCTCGGGTAGTTTCACTTAGTCTTTACTTATTTTATTCATTTGAACCAGTTTCGATACGTTATAATCAATTTTAATAGATTTGGCTAGTTTAAGTTAGTCGTCTATTCAACTTTCGGTTTGTTTCACTTAGTCTCAACTTATTTTAATCATTTGAACCGGTTTCGAGACGTTATAATCAATTTTAATAGATTTGGTTAGTTTGGGTTAGTCGTCGATTCAACTGTCGGTTGGTGTCAGTTATTCTCAACTTATGCTAGTCATATAAAGCGGTTCCGATACGTTATAATGATTTTATTACATTTGGTTAGTTTGGGTTAGTCGTCGATTGAACTCTCGGTTAGTTTTACATAGTCTCAACTTATTTTAATCATTTGAACCGATTCCGTTACGTTATATTCAATTTTAATAGATTTGGTTAGTTTGGGTTAGTAGTCCAATCAACTTTCGGTTAGCTTCACTTATTCTCAACTTATTTTAGCCATTTGAAGCAGTTCCGATACGTTATAATCAATTTTAATAGATTTGGTTAGTTTGGGTTAGTGTTCAATTAACTTTCGGTTAGTTTCACTTATTCTCAACTTATCTTAGCCATTTGAAACGGTTACAATACCGACGTTATTATCAATTCTAATAGATGTGGTTAGTTTGGGTTAGTCGTCGATTCAACGTTCGCTTATTCTCAACTTATTTTAGTCATTTAAAGCGGTTCCGATACGTTATAATCAATTTCAATAGATTTGGTTAGTTTGGGTTAATCGTCGATTCAACTTTTGATTAGTTTCACTTTGTCTCAACTTATTTTAATCATTTGAATCGGTTCTGATACGTTATAATCAATTTTAATGGATTTGGTTAATTTGGGTAAGTCATCCAAACAACATTCGTCTAGTTTCATTTAGTCTCAACTTATTTTAGTTATTCGTACCGGTTCCGATACCTTATAATCAATTTTAATAAATTTAGTTAGTTTGGGTTAGTCGTCGGATCAACTTTGGGTGAGCTTGGGTTAGTCGTCCAAACAACTTTCGGCTAGTTTCACTTAGTCTCAACTTATTTTAGTTATTTGAACCGGTTCCG
>MU183245.1:63717-74787 GCA_016904865.1 Pissodes strobi | reverse complement strand
TTTCACTTAGTCTCAACTTATTTTAGTTATTTGAACCGGTTCCGATACGTTATAATAAATTTTGATAGATTTGGTTAGTTTGGGTTAGTCGTCGATTTAACTTTCGGTTAGCTTCACTTATTCTCAACTTATTTTAGTCATTTGAAGCGGTTCTGATACGTTATAATCCATTTTAGTAGATTTGGTTAGTTTGGGTTAGTCGGGGATTAAACTTTGGGTCAGTTTCACAGGGCCAAAATATATTTAATATATTACAAAGCATTCCATTATCGTTATATAATATGTACTTATAAAAAAAATCTGAGACCTAGACGATTTTTCCGGTCTTGTCGCCTCCTTCACCTAATTTTATAAACATATCTATTCACTAATCCGACTATAGATTTTTCCTATTTGCCTTTGTATTTTTCATTGCTTCGTATATATTTCCACCGAAGTCCGAATAAAATATTTAAATAGAAATAAAATTAAGGATTTTCACAAATCCGACTCTGTTCTGAACACTCTGCCTACATACGAACGACTGATTAAACTAAAACGCTCCACATGCTGCCAACAATCTGCGGATTTTCGGCGGCTGGCAGAAAATATTTGGGGGAGTGGAGCTACTAGTTTACATATACTTTGATTAAAGCTCCTTGTTTTATTTTTATTTAGTATTTGTGATTTGTGACAGAAGGGGGCCTCCTTATGTATTTTGCGTTCGGTCCAAAAATTTGTAGTTACGCCACTGAATTTGAGTACTACCAAAGATGCAAGATTAATATCGAAAATTTTCGCAAACAAATTTAAGTCAAGGTTAACCTCAAAATGCATTGCGACGTCTGTGATCAGACCATGAAGCCAAGTTTGCTATATAAAAGTGATATTTGCAAGTCTTTAAGCTGCAACTCTTGTGGACAGTTAACGTCTTCGGTGATAAAAGTGTTGGAATTAAATTTCCGAGTTATGAGGTTTTACTGTTCAAAATGCAGAAATCGTGAACCGGGTGCAATATTTCAAAAGTTAATTAGCTCTAAAAGTGAATTAGTTAAAGCCAAGGAGTATTATATTATTGCCACTAAAGATCTTATAAAAAGCTTGGAAGGACAGATTACATACAAAAGGATTTGGAGGATACAGAGAAAAAAAGCAGTCAAGCTGGGGAAGAGGAATATGAGGGTCGTAGGAAGTACAGTGAGGTTATTAGAAAGAAAAACTGTGAAGTATTAGTAGTTAAACCAAAAAAAGTTCAAGAATGTTCGGTTACAAAGACATTTATTGAAGAAAATATTGATCCAGGAAAAATCAAAGTGGGGGTCTCACGTATGAAGTATACCAAGGACGGAGGAGTGGTAATAAGTTGTGAAAGGAAAGAGGATTTGGTTAGTGTATCTTTGGGGCAGAGTATGAAATTACAATACCAGAAAAAAAGGTGTCCGAAAGTTAAAATTATCAATTTAGCGGAAAAATTGTTAGCTAACAAAAATTACTTTGTAGATAAAATTATCCTACAAAATTCTATAGCCACCAAAGATTCTAAAAGAAAAATTACAATAGTTACGCACTGCAAAGAAAACCAAGGCAAGGTAAGTGTTCTACTTGATGTTGATCCTAACTGATCCAGAATAAAGGAAAATTATCTATTGGCTGGAAGTCTTACAGATTTTTTGATCACATTAATGTTATTCAGTGCTTTAGATGCTATAAGCTTGGCTATATGGCTGGAGATTGCAAATCTACTGGGAATGTCTGCCCTAAATGTACCGGAGATTCGGAGATCATAGAGCGGAAGAATGCCAATCACAGGAAGGTGTAAACTGTAAATACGTTGCAAATATATTGAAGGTGCCGAATGTGAATTTTAAACATCCAACTTATGATAAAAACTGCGAATCTTATAAAAGATATATATAATAATTAGAGCAAAATGTGAATTGTTCGAGCAATTTTCCCAGGCAAAAATAGCAATTAAACGGACAACTGATGTTCTTGAATATTCAAAGCTTAACTGCACACACAAAGGAATTGGAATTAATGAGAGACAAACGGAAATCTGCAATAGTTTGTTTATCCGAGACAGACAGAAGGGTACCGTATTATTAACTATTATTAACGATAAGAAGATTCACTCTCCGCAACGTGACGGCACGTCCCACGGTATGCATCCTTCCCCGTGCGAAAACTAGCAGGATATTGACAGGCGACCTTTGACCCGGCGCACACTGGTCGAATTTCTAGGAAAGCTGGCCATAATATGGTTTACCAGAAATAAGACATAATAGTATATTATGATATAAGTGTATAAGAGGGCCTTTAAAGCACGCGCGACATATTTCAAAACACGACGCGCAGCGGAGTGTTTTGTAAGTCGCAAGGGCTTTAAAGGCCTCTTATACACGTATATCATACGCTATTTTTTATTACGAATGCATCATAATCTCAAAAATGTTTTAAATATTAAACTTAAGGGATATATTGACGAATATATTAACCTGTCACATTTGACATGATCAAATGTTTCTATAGCAACCTTTAAAAAAGTAGGCGCATCATAAACATCATTTTAACCACGCTGCAGCGTGCGATAATCATTGATTATGATGCATGCGTAATAAAAAAGTTATTAAGTTTCCACGTTTAAAATATTGTGTTTTAGACAAAGAATTGTTGAATTTTTGGCCCATCATCTATATTTATATATAGGGTGTATCAATTATCACTAACAATAAAAAATTATGTAGAAAAATCATTTGTAAGTTCTTAAACCGTTTTGAAAAAATATTTTGAAAATTAAGGGCTCCTTCGTTGTAAAAAAGGAGTTTTAAATTTTTAATTTGATGATCCAATCCAAATATTGTTTTTTTTTTGCAACGATTAATTCAGGAGTCTCACGATAAAAATGAATGTTAATTGGACGACAGAAACGCGTTGATGAGGGCATACAATTTTGCCATACAAGTATTTCAGAGTTATCGCTATTTTAAAAAATTAATCTAATAGGGATCAAATTGGTAAAAAATATAGAAGCATCAGTGCAGCTGTTGTTCAAAAACACTTGCTTATATTCTGAGTGTCCCAAGGTGCCATCAAAGCCATATTTACAAATTAAAACTAAATTATAAATTTTATATGCTAATTCAGCCAAAGTATTTATTACCTATTTTTGTTACAACATCAGTCTTGCACGATGTATGATGATATTTAGCTCATGTCTTTTTGGGAGTTTTAGTGAGTCTTCTAGGGTCTGATAGAAGTTTTCTATTTCTGTTTTAGTAGATTCGACTGTGGGTGCGTAAACCTGAATGACGTTCATGTCAGAAGGCCCAGAGTTAAACAGTGCAATTCCATCCGACGACATGGGTGTAAATCCTATCACTGCTTTAGCTATTTCCTTTTTTACTATTATAGCCACGCCATTTCTGTTTCTTGTTGTGTCATCTCCCGAGTAATAGATATGGTGCTCGCCCATGACTGTCCTTCCGGAATTTGGCCATCGAACTTCACTGCATCCTAAAATATCGATGTTCGGCGTTTCATTTCTTGAATAATATTTGCTGCTTTGCCTGGTTGGTACATGCTTCGAATATTCCAGGTGCCGATCCTTTTCACGATTGGGACATTATTGGCTGACCGGGGGATTCTTCGCACCCTCTCCCCACTTAACACTCTGGGACTGAGGGCCGTGTCTTTCTGATTTTCAGCCACTGCGGTATCCTGGGGAAGTATTTAATACCAGGTAGTTTCCCCTTGTTTTCCTGGCCTTGTGAATCAGCCCCTTCTAACATGAAGTACCGACGCTGTTTGCAGCCACCCATTCTGGTTCAGACGCTACAGTGCTAGTTTTGGTTCGCCCCAGCTATTTGATTTTACCGGTACCACCCATATCTGGGAGGCGTTCCCCTATCCGCAACCTGGGGAGGCGCCTGATGGAGGACTAACCTCACATAATTTTATACAGATGCTTAGATAAATTAGCTTCTACAATTACAATTATTAGAACTAATATTTCATCAGCATTTAACTATAAATGTAAATTATCTTGATTGTGTTTGTTTTCAAAAGTTTTGGCTTGCTCGCGTTCGTTAAGTACCTACTAATAGTTTTGAGAACTTTCGATACGGGTAAGTTACCACATGATCTGTAGCTCATTTAAGCGGCATAAGTTAACACTTGTGGTGTTGAATTTTCTCGGAGTGGTTTTGTTCTTCGTCTTTTGGACCGCCCACTACACTCACTGAAGTCTACTGTTTAGCGTTCTTTTACAATATATATTTTTTAAATCTTACAATAGATCTAAGCCAATTTTTATTTTTTTTCTAAAAACCTCGTTTTCACTTGGAAATATATTTATAGAAAAAAGTTTTGCAAGTCGACCTAAACTCATTGGGAAAGCCTTGATATGCTTGATATCAGATATTTTAAATTTCAATTTAAGAAATTTTGCTTTATTGCTTTGGTCGGAAGCTTTGAAGTAATAACTTCGATCTGAAGCAAAACAATAAAAAATAATGAAAGACATTCGTGTCTGACAAGGACAAGTTTTTTCATAAATAAAAAATAAATTATTAATTTACTTTTCCTTAATCTAATTTAATTAAAATCAAAAATCACCAGTCATCCCAATCATTAAAATAAAATATCACCGTAATCTCCTGGACAATAGTGTTAAAAAGAGAAAAAAATAATTTTTAAGTAAATTTAAATTAGGTAATTTTTTGAATATTTCCGAATGTATGCAATTACAAAATAAGTATTTGAATAAATCTACAGTAAAAATACTGTGCGAACCCTTTAACCAATTTTCAAATCACCCATGCAAACGCCAATATTTAATTAATTATAAAAAAATGGAGCAAATTCGAGCAAGATTTATTTCTTTATCTCTTTTGTCAGAATCGTAATGTACAGGGTGTCCCATTTTCGATGATATTACGGGGTATCTCACTTACGAGTAAAGATAGAGAGTTGCGGTTTTCGCAATACTGTGCTACTTTTTTGTGAAAAGAACGATGGTATAAACAAAATTTTCATAGCCCGCTTCGTTTCTGAAATACAGGGCGAAATTGGAAATAATGCATTTTGGGACCCCCCTCGTATCTCCGTTATCGTTTAACATATCGCAAAGCTAAAAAATCGCTTTTATACAGTTTTTGACGTAGAATCCAGTGGCGTGATCAGATTTTTGCTGTGAGCTGTCAATTTTTAGCTATAAATCAAACTTATGTTTTTTTAAATGGAACACCCTGTATGTTTTTCTTTCGTTTGATTGGAAATGTTATAAGCTATATAAAAATATATAATACATGATATGTATTTTAAATAATAAGCCTAAAATCAATAATTTCACAAAATGTGTCTCTATACGACACTCTTGATGAGTATACAGTGTGTCCAAAAAAGTATGCAACATATGGGAAACTTCTTTATTATTGGATTCTCAAAAAATTTTATTCTTCATAAAAGTTGGTGCTTGCCCTAAAACAGTTAATGAGTATTTCAAATTTTACGTACTGCTCTTAGTGCGGACGCAAATGTCATTTTTCCGAAATCGCGTCAAGAGTAAAATACCTTAATTTATAAAGATACAGCAAAATCTGATAAGGAAAAGTTCTTCCAAATTAAAAATGTAATCTAAATATGAAATTTGTGTTAAGTACATCAATTTTTAATTTACCTTTTTTTTCTCGATTTTTTTCTCAAACGTTACTCCATCGGTGAATGCTTTGTTCTTTTGTTATTAGTATACTTGCCAAGCAACTTCAAAATTTATTTAAAGTAGACATTAGTTACATGGTTGCATAATGTTTCAGTTTTTACAGAGATATAAGCCAGTTTATGTATCAGTGTGTTGCAAACACATTTAAACAATTTTGGTCCAAAATAAATGTCCACAATAATTATTACAAAATACAATTGGAATGACTGACTCAATAATAATTAATTTCAGATGTCAGAGCGAAGTAAAATTATTGCTATTTATTTGTTTTTATTCCAAATGCATGGCCTACTCTTCAAGACCAAATATTTTATATGGCTTTTTAGGATACTTGGGCATATTTTACTCATCGAGTGCAAAAGATAAATAAATTATTAGTTGTTTTACATGAAATGAAAAGAGTTGGGTCTATTCATGATGTTCAGTGGAAAAAATTTTGAATCAAAAGTGTTTAAATGTGTTTGCAACACACTGATACCTAAACTGGCTATTATCTCTGGAAAAACTGCAACATTAGGCAACTATGTAACTAATTTCTATCTTAAATAAATTTTGAAGTTACTTGGCATGTATACTAATAACAAAAGAACAAAACATTCTCCAGTGGCGTAACGTTTAAGAAAAAATCGAGAAAAAAAATGAAAAATTAAAAGTTGATGTACTTAACTCAAATTTCATATTTAGATTATTTTTTTAATTTGGAAGAACTTTTCCTTATAAGATTTTGCTGTATCTTTATAAATTAAGGTACTTTACTCTTGACGTGATTTCGGAAAAATTACATTTGCGCCCGAACTAAAAGCAGTACGGAAAATTTGAAATACTCATTAACTGTTTTAGGGCAAGCACCAACTTTTATCAAGAATAAAATTTTCTGAAAAAACCAATAATAAAAAAGTTTCCCATATGTTGCATACTTTTTTGGACACACTGTAGTATAAGCATTGTCTTTTAAACAACGGTATAAGTATTAGCAGGCAGAGACTATTAAGAACAATGGAATGGTAATTTTTTATTGGCAAGACCTTTCAGTGGCAAAATTTATATTTTCTGTGTAATATTGTATTTTTTATGATGGCTCAAAATGAAAATTATCAATATTTTGAAAAATATGACGTGATAGTCTGCTTTATACAGAGCAATGAAAACTTCCGTGAAGCTTCTCAGCTATATTCCAATAAGTTTGTTTGAATATTTATTTACCTTTTGACTTATTTGGGTTTATTTTTTATTTAAGTATCATTTAATTTATGGGTATTCTGAAAGAAGACAACCTGGTCATTTAATGTTTTCCGGAATAAAGAGAACATGGAACGTTTATCCGGCCCCTACCAAAAATGTATAATAAGGAAAATCGCGGTAAGGGCGGAGGCAACGTTCCTTATTCTACCAATTTTTTTCTTTATTCCGGAAAACATTAAAAGATCAGGATGCCTTCTTTCGGAATATCTATAAATTAAAATGATACTTAAAAAAATAAACCCAAATAAGTCAAAAGGTAAATAAATATTCAAACAAACATATTGAATAATACTTGAGAAGCTTCACGGGAGTTTTCATTGCTCTGTATAAAGCAGACTAACATGTCATATTTTTCAAAATATTCATAATTTTCGTTTTCAACCATGCATCGTAAAAAATACAATATTATACAGAAAATATAAATTTTGCCACTGACAGGTCTTGCGAATAAAAAAATGACCATTCCATTGCTCTGATAATCTCTGCCTACAAATACTTATAACGATAATGCTTATACTATACTCATCAAGAGTGTCGTATAGAGATACATTTTGTGAAATTATGAATTTTAGGCTTATTATTTAAAATACATATCATGTATTATATATTTTTGAAAAGCTTATAAAATGTCTATTCAAAAGAAATAAAAATAAATACTTAAAAATTAAAATTTTTCTGCTTGACTTAAAATGAAAAAGATTGATATAATTATCAAATCACAATAATTATTAAAAGTTCGTGATATAATAAAATTTTTTTTGTTAATGATTTCGCTATATTTTCGAATACAAATATACTGTAAACATGTACAGGGTGTCCCATTTTCGATGATATTACGGGGTATCTCACTTACGAGTAAAGATAGAGAGTTGCGGTTTTCGCAATAGTGTGCTACTTTTTTGTGAAAAGAACGATGGTATAAACAAAATTTTCATAGCCCGCTTCGTTTCTGAGATACAGGGCGAAATTGAAAATAATGCATTTTGGGACCCCCCTCCTATCTCCGTTATCCTTTAACATAGGGCAAAGCTAAAAACTCACTCTTATATACTTTTTTACGTAGAACCCAGTGGCGTAGTCAGATTTTTGCTGTGGGCTGTCAATTTTTAGCTATAAATCAAACTTATGTTTTTTTAAATGGAACACCCTTTCACATGATATTAGGAATAAACTTCTTAAATAATTTTATATTTTTTGTTTGCAACAATAATAGTTAACTTAAATAGGTACCTAATAATATTTTAATATATTTCATGTTAGTTTCTAAATTGTTGTTTTGGTATAAAAATGCTTACCTCTAATGTAGGTCGGTATACAAATGATAGGGATTTTTAAGTATGTACAGGGTGTCCCAAATTCGAGCCTCATCATTGGTATCTCGGACACTAGAAGAGATACGAGGTCGGTTAAATGGAGGCAAAGTTGCGCAGTTTGATGCTGATCAAAATGACACCTTACGAGTTTAAAAATTCCGAATACTTTCGAAGATTTTTGGAAAAACCGAATATTCGCGATTTTATTTTTTTATGACTCTATTTGAATAGATATAACAAAATACATTTCACATTTTCATTGCTACATTTCTGTTCTTCATGATGGTGTTATCAGATTTTCAAGCTGACGTTTCGTCATTGAGCTGCCATCATCAACTTTTTTTTTTAAATACGGCTCTGGATTTTTTATTACGGATATTAAGAGCTTCTAAGGTCCCAAAACCAATGATGTATCGCACTTATTCGAAAAATTCATATTAGCGACATTTTCCATAAGAACTCATGTGTTAGAGAGAGACAGAAAATAGATTTTTAAAAAAACCTTTTTTTACACATTAAAGCCTTGCATAAAGAAAGCTGGAAAACTAACATAAAAAGTGATTAATAAATAATATAATTATTATTAAAGTGTCAACCCTCAAACAAGGCTATATGTTTAGCAAATTACCCAATATACCCCAAGTAAAACTAGTTGTGTGGGATTAGATTTGGAACAAATAATAAATTTCTCATTCTCATCGTATCGCCCTTTTTCGAAAAAATCATTTTAATGATTTCCGGGTTAGATCTTCCCAAAAATCTGTTTTCTGTCTCTCTCTCTCTCTAACACATGAGTTCTTATGGAAAATGTCACTAATATGAATTTATCGAATAAGTGCGATGCATCATTGGTTTTGGGACCTTAACAGCTTTTAAAATCCTTAATAAAAAATCCAGGGCCGTATTTAAAAAACAAAGTTGATGATGGCAGCTTAAAGACGAAACGTCGGTTTGAAAATATGATAACACCATCTTGTAGAATAGAAAAAGTAGCAATAAAAATGTGAAATTTATTTTGTTATATATATTCAAATGTGTCATAAAAAAAAATTCAATCGCGAATATTCGGTTTTTCCAAAAATCTTCGGCAGTGTTCGGAATTTTTAAAGTTGTAAGGTGGCATTTTGATCAGCATCAAATCGCGCAACTTTGCCTCCATTTAACCGACCTCGTATCTCTTCTAGTTCCCGAGATCTCAATGATGAGGCTCGAATTTGGGACACCCTGTACACATAAAAACTAGGTACCGATTTATGCCAATTTTATTGTCAAAGTCAACGCTTTTTCTTCTTGTTTTTTACATTTCTTATCAGCTATAGCGTAGCCATACAAAGTGATGTCATTTTCAAACATTCTGTATTAAATATATGGAAACATTTATTTTAAAAATTCTTAAAATTTAACGGTATACAGGGTGTCGCGAAATTAGGGTATGAAACATCAACCATGTAATGTATTTATCGGTCAAAAATATCTAAAAATTTTCTTATAAATATATATTGGGAAGGGAGCTAGCGCCTCTTAAAAATGGGCCCCTGAATATGGTTTTCTTTAATTATTTCCGAAACGGTGTAAAATAGAGTTTTAAAATTTTGGGATACTACTAACTTTAATATTCTGAATTTAAAAATGGAATTGAAAATAAAAAAAGTTAGTCAGGTGTGAACATTTTAGGTGGTGAATCTAAAAATTAACTTCTTTTTGGGCTAACTTTTTACATATTTTTTCTTCAAACTTTGAAAATTTGAATTTTTTTTTTAGCAAAAAAGTGTCTTTAAGTTTGCTTCGCTAGGACGCAGCGTCTTAGAGAAAAGCGAATTTTAGAGTATACTGCCTGCCAAAAACAGGTGTAAAATGAAGGTTATAATTTTTGATATTCCCCAAAAATTCCTTTTGACGTTACAAAACTTCATATTATTATAAAATAGTAGAAACACTTGTTCCAGAAAAAAGTTATTACAGATTTTCAAAATTTGATAAATTATAGCATTCAATTTACACCCGTTTTTGGCAGTCGGAATACATTTATAATCCGTTTTTCTCTAAACCATGCGTCCTAATGATATGAAATAAGAGGCACTTTTTTACCCAAAAGAGAAAAAAAAATTAAAAATTTGTAAAGAAAATAGAAAAATAGCTCACAAAAAAGTTGACGTTAATTTTTTATATTCATTCCCAAAATGTTAAGCACCTGACCTAACTAAAATTTTCTATTTCTTATTCCATTTCCGAATTCTAAATATTAAACTTAGTGTACTTAGGGAA
The DNA here is from genome assembly GCA_016904865.1 of Pissodes strobi. Taxonomy (NCBI): domain Eukaryota; kingdom Metazoa; phylum Arthropoda; class Insecta; order Coleoptera; family Curculionidae; genus Pissodes; species Pissodes strobi. Next base: position 64,269 of record MU183245.1, on the reverse strand, counting down.
ATTCCAAAATTTTAAAACTATATTTTACACAATTTTGGAAATAATTAGAAAAAAAAACATCTTTAGGGGCCCACCTTTAAAAGGCCCTAGCTCCCGTAGGGGGCGTTTCCCGATATATGTTACCTTGTAGATATTACGAAAAATGTGAAAACTCATAGCTGTTTATTGCTTGGAAATGGCTCAAAATAAGTTATCTACATAATTACATATTATGTACATAACATAACCTTTCTTCTAGAATCTTAAAAAGAAACAGCCCGATTTAAAATAAACAAGCGTTATACTCCGATATGCACGATTTTTCAATTTTTTGGTTGATTGGACCCCGTTGGCATAAATTGCCAATAACATACATAAAAATTTGGTTTTTTTCAGAAAAATAAGTTTTGAAAATTCAACAAATAAAAATATTTTTCGAGACCGAGATCGAGACAAGACCGAGACCATAGTCTCGCGAACCCCTATTTATCACTCACTTGCTGCAAGTCGCTGATTTATTAGCACACTGGAGGACTTATTGGAGGAATTTTCATCTAAGAGGGAAACTCTCAT
>MU183245.1:8924-43717 GCA_016904865.1 Pissodes strobi | reverse complement strand
CTTACGCTTTTCTTCGGAGCGCACTTATTTATCTAACACTGTTTCTACCCTTGATTTAATAGATCGCGGTTTTATTTTAGCCTTTTTAATCGTATCACCTTGAATTAGAAAGAAACGTTTGACCCTTTCATGCCTTCGCGTCGTTTACTTTAGACGACTGAATTTATTTAATTAGACTAATATCACTTTTCACTTCTATTGCTTTAAAATTCGCTATTTACTTTACCTAGTAATTGAGTTACTGTTCACTGAGAATTCAAAAAGAATAGATCTTTATGCTTTTAGCTTGATTTAGAATATTATTAACTTGGATTTTACTTTATTCTTTACACCAGCAGAATTTAACTGCATTTTTGGAATAAGAACTTAGAAGAGACGGACGTAGAATTGCGTACTGGTACAAGGTTAGAGATGGTCTTCCAAGCTTTGGGCACAGTTTATACTGTCACCGAATCAGTTATACAACTCTGAGCCGGCACCTTTGATGTGAGTTCCTTTTCAATCAACATACTTTTCCTTTCACTGCGCAGAAAATCTATGATCGAGATCTCATCTGAATACAAGCACAATACAAGCCTGTTGGGTGCCTCGTTTTACGGATAGTTCTCGCCAACACTATCTCTATCTCTGTCTCCTTACGTATCTTATTGAAAAAAGACATACATATATGTCGAACTGATGTTTTATTTATAAAGGCAGCGTTCACTCATTGAGCGCAGGCGCAAGATAAGAACTCCCAGCTCTCCTATTGGTTGAAGCGCTTGGCTTCAAAACACGTGGAGAGGTGTTTAACTGATTCGGGTACGGAATAAACTCAAAACTGTGCTTTAGGCTAGGTGAACGAATTTATACGCTCTATGGCTCGGTCCCTACCCGACTTAGGGCGTTGGCTGCGCACATCTAGATCGAGCTCGCTTTATGGAAAACATTTCCTTATATGGTAATATCTTGATCTAAAGCTTTGTTACCAACCGGAAGTCGCCGATATGCGTTTTGGAATTTTGCCTCTGCAGGCTAGGGGAACGTTGTGCAAGACGTTCATCCGGTCGAAGAAATTATTAATTTTTGGCGATTCGATTCTTTAAATGCATGCATTTAAATAACATAAGCTAGTAACAGCGTATTATACTATTTAAAACAAACGAAAATTAGTTTTGTTACAAATTAAAAAAAATTTTTATTATGACGGCCAATGTTTTTTTTTACTTATGCGCAATAGTATTTTTGTCGCAAATAAACTATATCAAATAAAATTTTAACTATTATAAATTATATATTTCTTTATTGTTATTTTCGAGAAAGTATCTATTTGTTGGTGGTCAACCTCTTGTTACCTACGACGCGACGGACGGTGCCGGCACACTAAAGGGTTCGGGTCTCACCGATGCTTCTTCTTGACATTCCAGCAGCAAGGCCCAATCATGGTTAAAGAAGACAATTTGGAAACCCATAGACGCAGCTTTTCTATTCGAAAATTTTCTCAAAAGTATAATCTAGGAAATGCTATTGCGGCACATTGGAATCATTCGATCCCTGAAAGGAAATATTAATATTAATATTTAGCCACATTTGCCACACTCTAAAATTGTATTGTCACCTTGAAACTTCTCTCAATAAAATAAACGGTACTAAGTTATTTTTAATTTTTTTTATCGCCGTGGCACACACACTAAAGGAAGATCCTATGACACTCGGCGAGCGTGTGCGACCAAATATTTTTTTGGAAATATTGTCAACTAACATAAAATCATACAGAGGAAAGTTTGAACTTAACCTTGAATCGCAATTATAAATTGTTGTTAATTAAAGTATAAACTGTTATGATTAACCTTGTTGACAATAATTCAAAACAATACTCGAATTAGAGGTCAAAGTTTGGTATAAAAAGCTGTGCAGCAGCCCATACCGGCAGACTTTGATCTCCAGTGTGAACTACCGAAAGGGAAGAGCCCCTCTGGCGGATCAAAGCTCTCACTTTAAAAAAAGACCTATCACTGCGAACTACCGAAAGGGAAGAGCGACTCTGATTAGGCACGTTTAAAAAGACCTATCAGTGCGAACTACCGAAAGGGAAAAGCCGCTCTGATCAGGCACGTTTAAAAAAGACCTATCAGTGCAAACTACCGAGAGGGAAAAGCCACTCTGATCAGGCACGCCTTAAAAGTGAATCAGTGAAAATTAATAACGCCGTAAGGCAAAGTGCTGTTTAAATTAACTACAAATAAAAAGTAAACTACGTAACTAAATATTCAGTCAGATTAAATAATCTATCCGCCCGTCAGTATAATTGTAACAGCCCTTCAGGCTAGCTCCTCCTCTCTCTCGCTGCTGTTCTTGGTTAACATTTTCGCGAGGAATATCCCAGGGGCTTACGAGATACGCATTCCCGAATATTTTGGTAATACTTACAACCTTCTATACTCAACCTGAAGTTAATAAACAAGCTTTTTTTACACCGAGTGTTTCTATCCATCTCTCCCAACTACCTATATCTGAGCTCCGTCTTCTGAATGAGCACAGCGCAACTACTGCAATGAAATCAGTTCCATAGGCAACAAGCGGTAGGAGCGTATATGTGACAATATCCGCCCGAGTTCTCTCGCCTGACGAGTCGGCTCACAAGGTTTACATTTATATATTTGTCACTTCACGCATGGCCATTCGCTCACTTAGCTCGCTACGGGGCGCCGCCAACCAAAACTAACCCAAGCATAGAAATAGTACTCCTAGAAGGCTAATATATAAGAGTATATAAGCAGATCTACTCACGAAGGAAGAGAGACAAAATATCCATGTGTAAGACAGAAACGCTGAGTTTCGTAGCTTTTGCGCGTGCCTGTCTGTATAAGGGCATGTTGAGTATTAAATTGAAGGCATTTTTCACAAATAACACCGAAAACGAATTATAATACTATCAAACACACGGCAATAATAAAAAACACAAGAACTCTTTACAAAACTGAACAACGAAAGTCGAAAAGCAAAGAAAACAAGAATTCATGATGGCGTCCGATCGGGTCCACGTCCTTGCAATCTCGCAACGTTGCCAAGTATAAGATATGTAAAGTACTAGGTTTTAACGTAACACAAAAATTATTAACATAATCAAAAATCTTAGCAACATATACTTCGAAAATATTAGGGTAAATTTATAATATGAAACAGATTTAAAAAAAAAATCCGTTTCGGGGTTTACTTCCTACGTTTTTCAGTAGTCATCTAATTAAAATACACATAAAACGGTAAATTTCTCCTAGTTTGGCAACGGTGTTGTTATATAAACTGCATGTAAGCAAGTAAATATAGGTCCTTATTTACATGCCCGCGCAAGCGTATTATCACCCAACCCCTATTGTTTTCTCCCTTTCTCCGTGAGGGACTTCTCACTCTATCAGCCTTCTAGGAGTCCTATTTCTATGAACCCAAGGCATGTCCAAAATAAAAAGCAAAACTTTTTACACACATAACCCTTAAAAAGCATGCCTTGACACTGGAATCGAACCGGGACGCGATATTCCAGATACTAGTGCACTTGTAAATGCATGCGGTTTAAAGACCTGCAGTTGGCAAGTATATGGCCTTCCGCTCGCTTCGCTCGCTCCGGGGCTCACGGAAAGGAACCTAACCAAGTGCTAACCCAAGCCATACCCAGATGAAATTCAAAAATCTAGAAAAAAACGTTTACTTAAAAAAACCAAAATCGACGGGATTTTGAACTCGGATCGCCGAAGTGAAGGCTAATCATGCAGACCCCTAGACCATCTGCTGACTTACACACAACTGGTTGCATCGCGAAGACATGGTGTCACCTCACGAGCTAGCCAATCACGCGCGTCTTATTCACAAGTGCACTAGTATCTGAAATCTCACCACCCGAACCGCCATGGCAGAAAACGCACTATCCAAATATATGACAAGAATATATAGCGAGTATCTCTTAAGGCAATGAAAGGATTTTTAAGCTGAAAGAGATAGACGGAAATATCCAATCTCCCATAAGTCTATTGCAACTCATTCTCGAGCGTCCTGCGCAATCCCGTTATAGAGTTTTGCTATTGGTTGAATTGAAACGGATCGGGGTGCTTCAATGACAGCGACCAATGAATCTGAACTTGGTGCTTCTGCGCATTTCGGCACTTCATGAGGCGAGATAGACTTATATGGAGTTTATATACATCTATCTCACGGTTTTAGCTTAGGTATTGGCCGGAACATGCTATAGTCACAGAATAGCCAACAGTCAGAATATCGACTCTGAGCACTCGCCGTTCAAAATGCCGCATGAACAGACGCCATTTTGTGGGAATAGACCTCAGGAGGGCACTCGCCTAAAGCTGCCAGGGTCGGCGTTAGGCTGCTTTAGAAGAATAGAATGAATAAAATAATAAATTTACATTTCTAACGTTTTGTTGATTTTTCCATATAATTAATTTATTTCGGTTGACTGATGTTTTGAAATTTCTATTTATACATTTTATTGTGTAAAATAATTGTATCCTTAGGTACAATTTGATCACATATTCCTTCGAAAAACTTTGACATGGATGGTGAAAAGGAACATGTTTACATTATATTGCACCTAAAGAGCTTATCACCCTTGCATTTTAAAAATAAAATAAAATATATGTTCTTAAATGAAGGGTGCTATTCAATCGATGAATTTTTAAAGGCCGACCTAAGCCGTTATTAGTGTGTTGATGTGACATGATTTTTATTTGTATTGACTTTTTATTATTGTGTTAGACTGTAGGTTTTTATCATTTTAATTGTTGCAACTATTTTTTTTGTAAGCTTGTTTGACGTGTGTAAAATTTGTATTGATAGCACGAATAAATATCTATCTCTATCTATCTATAAATCGTGCATGACACTGCCTAATACACTTTCTTCAAAATATTCATGAAATAAATAATCTAAACTTGAAACTAATCGGATGAAATTATTATGCGGCATTTGCAAATTTCTGAAAAAATGTGAATGTTCGTTTTGATAGGCTCGGAAATGGCGATAGAGCGTGGAATCATCTAATTCCTGGTGAGCCTTACCGTACATCGTGTAAGTAACACATGTGTGTATTGAAAAACATTTTCTATTTAAATACCCACAAACATACCTAGTAAAATTTTGTTGTAAAATGTCGTCATTCTGATAATCTGCTTCAGTAATAAATATTATTTCTTTTTCATCCAAATTCCTAGTATTATCAATATTAAATCAGATAGTTTTAATAAATTTTTATCCGGGTCACCTTCACAATTTGCAGATCCAGAATGAAGTGACTTAACACACATGAGGTACTCAAAAAGGTTCAGCCTTTTGCTTTTTGTTTCGGTGTGTAAAAGTTTGACATTATTTGATAAATTTAAACGGCTCCTTTTTTAATTCTAGTGTAGGGTTATAAAATTGTTTAGTTAAAATTTTTTATATAGATACGAATAGTGTCAAACTTCTACACACCCAAACAAAAAGGAAAAGGCCGAACCTTATGGAGTACCTAGAAATCCCAAAGTCGCAAAAAACAGACGTTTCAAATACGAACGACCAACTGACCTGCTCTTTAAACACCTGCATAATTGACAGTGCAATAAAAACAAAATACCGCCAGACGGTTTAGTAGGGCATAACAATTTAGATTTTAGCATTCAAATACTCTTGATAAAGGCCTCATCAATCCGAAACATATATAGCGTAAAATATCTTATTAAATTATTTTGAAACATCTAAAAGTAGTGTACTGATTATCTCTAGTATTATTATTCAACGATGTTTCACAAGGACCCTACCGCAGAAACTATTCATTGTATTTAATTTTTCTATCCGTATAATTGTGTATATAATAATTAAAATAATATAACATAATATTTCGAACCTCTAAAAATCTGCAAATATTAAAACGAACCGCTACTGCTCGGGACGACGCGAGAAACAGTAATGACCGAGCTATTCCAAGCAGACGCCTATGAACCGGCAGGTTCTATTCCCAAGTTTAGGTTATGTATTGTTTTAGCGGGAAACTCCGAGTCGGTATTCTGATTCTTGGTTATTCTGTGCTATAGTCTTGTAATATATTTGGCACCATCTAACCACTGAGCCACGAGGCTCACCGAAAGTGATTTCCTGGACCATAAAGGCATCGAATGGTCAGAAATGTATTTATAACGCCCAGGACTCGTAAGGCGGGAGGACACGGGCGGACGTTTCCAAAAAAAGGTTTGCGTTGATCTTGATTGACACGGTTCTTCAATAGCTGTGGGTTGTAATTAGGGGGAACATATACTATGGGAGTGAGTTCTAGAGTGATGCAGTGCGCCAGACAAAGGAGTCCTTGTAAAGTGTTGTTCTAGGTGTTTTCAGGTATGAGACGAATGGGTGCGCTCTTGCCGTTTGTCGTGAAAGGCTTTGCCGGGAGCGGGATGAGGCGTGCCAAATCCTGCCGTGAAAATATCTATAAAACAGGGAAATCTCGGCCACATGTCTGCCGTGCTCCAGACTATCCAGATCCCGGTGACGAGGCGCACAGCTCTCTTCTGAATGGAATACAGTAGCTTTAAGGGGTGCTTAAGTGCGGCACCCCATAAACGTGGGGCTGGGGCAATATTCTAATCACGGCCTTATTTGCGCTTTGTAGGACAAGAGCAGCTGCTGCTCTGTATACAGTTTGTTGTTTCGAAATAGCGCACCGAGTTTCTGCGAGGCCGTTTTTGCGATGTTAGAAACGTGGTCATGCCAGGACATATTACTGTTGACCGAGACACCCCACCCCAGTAGTCCGATTGACGAGGTTGAAAGGAATTGTCGAACCTGCCATGATGATGCCGTATTGGCTTTCTTGATAAAGACTGCTTGGGTTTCTGCCGCATTGACTAAATTTCTGTCGCCCCAAGTTTGAACTTTAGCCAGATCTTGATATATTGTAATCTGTTTCTGTCTGCAGTGATAAGTCTCAGTCGCTGGTAAAGGTTCTTTCTTACAGAATCAGCTGAGGAACAGAGTTGGTGAAAGTATTGCGCCTTGAGGCGCGCCGGCATTAATGGTTAATGTGTCTGAGATGTATCCATCAACTGCAACGTGCAGAAACCGGTGTTTAAGGAAACTGACAAGCAAGCTGCAGAGAGAGGCTGGCAGTCCCAGGACGGCAGTTTCTTGAGCAAACCCCGTCGAATGCCTTCGATATATCCAACGCAATCTCTCGAGATTCTCCGTAGTTCTCAATTGTCCTACTCCACTGCATTATAAGATCCTTTACACAAATAGTGCACTATATAAAAATCGGCCTTTCCGCTTCGCTCGCTACGGGGGCTCAAGAAAAGGAAACTAACCAGGTGCTAACCCAATCTAACCCAATACATACCTAAAATCAAGGAAAAAAAGCTGTTTGAAAACATAATATTTAAAAAAAAATAAAAAAAATCAACGGGGTTCGAACCCGCGTTTTCCAAGTGAGACCCAACGATCTAAACCTCTACACCACTAGAGCTCTTCATAGAAATCGATTGCATCACGCAGACATATCGTAATACGAGATGGATCGACCAATAGGAAGGTCGATTTTTACATAGTGCACTATTTGTGTAAAGGATCTTTAAACGCTACTCCATACGTGAGTGACATAGGCCACTATATCTCATGTCCATCTCTTTGCGAAAGCCGTATTGGTTATCGCTAACTATTCTGTTGGTCTCGAGGTACTTGAGTAGTTGCTCATTGACTTCGACGACTTTGTAGATTATTGGAAGCAAAGAAATTGGGTGATAGTTCGAGTACGTGGTGTCTTTTTTGGAAGCTGGTAAATCATTTTTCGGTAAGACAGAGAAAAGAGCCTGGAAAAAAGTATTCCCTCCGGTTCTGATGCCTTTTGCGTATCTTGTAGTTTGATGATTTTACGAATATCACGGTGATGAAATAACTTCTGCCATGATAGTGTTGACGTTGATTATGGTGGCGAGAGCCTTGCTTTGGGGAACGTCTAAGGTAGAGTGCGATGAAAAAATTTTGGCTAGCATGTTTGCTTTTACCTTAGGTGTAGTTGCCGAGACGCCGCGTTTGTCTGTCAAGGGTGGGAGAAACGTTTTTATAAAGTTAATACTTACTGTAGCCACTTGGGCATTGCGAAAGTTTATTCCTGATCCTTTGATTGTGTTTGTTCTTAGTTTCGTCAATCACACGTTTGCATTCGTTTCTCACTTCAGCAAAATAATTGCGACTTTCAGCGGTCTGATTTTGCTGGCAGTATTTGTAGGATTGCTGTTTTCTACCTACAGCTCTTTCGCATCTTGTGTCGAATCAGGGCTTCCCTTTTGACGGTAACTTTATGGCATTTGGGATGTATGCTTCCATGCTCCTGAGGAGATTACTTGCGTAATCTCTTCGCAACAGACTGACTGGTCATCAGTACCAAAGCAGACATCGAGCCAAGGAAAATCTAGGTAAAACTCTCTTAGATCATCTCAGTTTGTACGATTTTAATGACAGATTTTACGAGGCAATGTTGTATTGTTGTGTAGGACTAGCAGTTCACAAACCGTTGTCATAAGTTTGTGGTTGGTGCCTAATGGCGGGCCAACTGTAATTGTGTACTGGTCAGGATTTGTGGTTAGATAAGGCCCCAGGAGGGCGGCCAAATTCACCCCTGTCTGAGAACCGGGTTGGTTCGCCTACAAGTTGAGTAAGCCCGCAGCCGATAGCAAATACTTCAGCTTCTCTACCTTCGTCGTCGGTCTTGTTGTGATGTTTGAGACATTTGGTGTTGTGGGCATTGAAATCTCCCAGAACGATTATTTCTGAATTGGGGTGGTCGCCCGGAGATCCGAATGGCCGGAGAGTTTACCTCCGAAATGTTTTGTTCCTGATGATCCATCATATCCATATATTCGCGATAAAAGGACAAGGCTGAGATAAAAGCTAATTTTTCCCTTGACAGGTTTCTAATCTTATCGAAGGCTTGCTATGTTATGCAATTATATATAATTAAAATTATTTGAGTTTTAAACTAGTTTAATTACTTCATATTCGGCCAACACATTATTGTTTTGCGCCAGTTTATTTCTGTAAATGTCTATGGATCCACAAATACTAGGTAATTATTTTAATTATCTGTCTTAACATAATAAAATAAAAAATTATCATAAGAACAAAAATTCAGTGAAATTTAAAATATTGTTTTCTTATCTTATTAAGCTTCATGCCTATCATTTTTAAATGATAATAATGTAATAAATATTGAACTATAGTCTAATATGGGCCACGCAGATCACCCATTTAAAGTAAATTTTTATCAAACATGCGTCTCTGCTATGTTTGACCAGTTATTTCTGCTTTTCAGAGATCTTCATATGCAGTGGCATTCCCAGATATGTTGTCTGGGTGGGGAGGAGGGTTAGTTTGGGTCCCATGCACTTGACGCATGGGAGAGGAGGAGAAAAAGAGAGGTAAATCTAGAATTGGTTATTATCTATCCTCATCTAATAAACGAAATAAACTAAGCCACGTGGGGGGCGTCGCCGTCGCGACTGCGCGAGGAGCCAGTGGCGTATTCAGTATTCCTAACCAACAAGGCAAATTTCCCGTTTTGTGGAATTTTCGATATAAAAGGGAAAAAGTTAGTTTCAAACGATAATATTTTTAATCTACTCTAAATTTTCAAAAATATTATATAAAAAGTTACCATTTAGATGTTTATAATACTAAACGAAAATATCATTTAATAGATGCTCAGTGCGCTTTTCTGTTAGGTTTCTAACATAATTAAATTCTTTTAAATAGCGCAGAACTATGTCGTTTGTATTGTACATCGTTTTTTTTTTGTTTGGAGAAAGGAACACTTATTTTTTTACTATTTTTTTTAATCAAAATAAACATATTTTTAATATTTTCTGTAAAAAAATAACGATTCTATTTTTTTTTCATAAAAGTGGGAATTTTTCAGGTAGGGGTAAGCGATTACTCAAGTATTTGATCATCTGTATTCTCTACTCTTCGCTGCTGTTGAGTGCAATAATTATTATTATTCAATTGTCTCTTTTTAAACGCAGACAGATGTTATCTGATAACATTTTTGTTTAGTTTGTTAGCTTTTGTCTTATGTTTTGGTTTAAATATTTGTATAAGCCTCATCATTTGGATCTCGGAAACTAGAAGAGATATGAGGTTGGTTAAATGGAGGCAAAGTTGCGCAGTTTGATGCTGATCAAAATGCCGCCTTACAAGTTTGAAAATTCCGAATACTTCCGAAGATTTTTGAAAAAAAACCGAATATTCGTGATTTCGTTTTAATTTATTTATAACTCTATTTGAATAGATATAACAAAATAAATTTCACATTTTCATTGCTACTTTTTCTGTTCTTCAGGATGGTGTTATCAGATTTTCCAACCGACGTTTCGTCTTTGAGCTGCCATCATCAACTTTGTTTTTTTAAATACGGCCCTGAATTTTTTATTACGGATTTTAAGAACTTCTAAGGGTCCAAAACTAATGATGTATCGCACTTATTCGAAAAATTCATATTAGCGACATTTTCCATAAGAACTCATGTGTTAGAGAGAGACAGAAAATAGATTTTCAAAAGGATTAAAAGCAAAAACCTTTTTTACGCATTAACGCTTTGCATAAAGAAAGCTTAAAACTAACATAAGAAGTTATTAATAAATAATATAATTATTAAAGTGTCAACCCTCAAACCATAGGCTCTAGGCTAGGCTTTAATTTTAGGAATTTACCCAAGTAAATAGTTGTATGGGATTAGATTTGGAACATATAATAATTTTCACATTTTCATTGTTGTGTCGCACTTTTTTGAAAAAAATCATTTTAATGATTTCCTGGTAAGATCTTACCAAAAATCTCTTTACTGTCTCTCTCTAACACACGAGTTCTTATGAAAAATGCCATTAATATGAATTTTTCGATTAAGTGCGATACATCATTGATTCTGGGACCTTAGGAGCTCTTAAAGTCCGTAATAAAAAATCCAGGACCGTATTTAAAAAAACAAAGTTGATGATGGCAGCTCAAAGACGAAACGTCGGTATGAAAATCTGATAACACCATTTTGTAGAAAAGAAAAAGTGACAATGAGAATGTGAAATTTATTTTGTTATATCTATTCAAATAAAGTATTAAAAAAATAAAAATTAAATCGCGAATATTCCGGTTTTTCCAAAAATCTTCGGAAGCGTTCGGAATTTAGAAACTTGTAAGGTGGTGATCAGCATCGAATTGCGCAGCTTTGCCTCCATTTATCCGATCCCGTATCTCTTCTAGTTCCCGAGATCCCAATGATGAGGCTCGAATTTGGGACACCCTGTACACCCTAAAATCACCATGGAACCTATTATCGGTATAATGCCAATAATTCGTAATAGGTATATATGCAGCTTCTGAATAGTTGGGTCGTTTTTCGCGTATCCTGCTGTGCTACAAAGTGCAAAAAATTGCCTTGCATACTGGTCGGGATAAACAAGTGCTTTTATTATTGCTTAAAAGCATAAAGACGGGTGTGGTATCTTAATTAACCACTTTTAATGGACAGTATAATATAGGGTGGTGAGATAAATTGAAACATGTATTCGGTATTGATATAATTTAATATGCAGGTGTAAATTGCATTTAAATATAATGGAGATAAATAAACAGTGTTTTCTATGTTAAATAGAAATATATATGTACAATTCTTAGACTAAAACTTCCAATCATTCATCATTCGTTCATTCAAGCATAAAACTAATATTACAAAAGGTTTCGTAATTATTAACTAAAGACTAAAACAGTCTTGTTTATGCAATTTAAAACTGAAATATGTTTGTCCTTTCAATGAACTGAACTTTTATGCTTTCAATTTAGCACCTTTCTTTCGTACAGAATACCTTAATCTCCAATGTTTTACTTCACTCTAATCAACTAGGATTCCACTTTGAATCCTTGAATTAACTTGTACAGTACAGGGACCACTTGAGTTATCAATTCGGTGCCGCCATTTTATGGATTCTCTTCAACAAAAGGGGGAAAGAGACGCTGCGTCGCGTCGTTTCTTGCTTTGAAGAATTGCTTAAAAAAGCCCAAAAGGACGTGTTTATCCAACCTTGGACAAAGATTACTGAGGTGCACTAAATATTCTCTAATATTTGTGCATACAAGAGAAATTGGCTTAAAAAGGAATTTGACCTTTCGGCGCGAAGAGGCACTTGCTAGAGCGCGGTGAGGATACCGATCTAGCAACGTTGAGTGTTAGCAGAGCACTGACGTATCGGTATCGAAATTTGTTTTGTATTTGCGAAACAAAACAAATTTTGAAACTTGTTTTGTATTTGCGTTCTACGTTCCACCACATTTCAACATCGGCAATCCGCATTGCGCAAACCACCGGCATTCGATTTATATCTGTGAACGCCATCCTATAAGCTTGACATTTACAAAATAAAGAGCGTTTTAAGATGTACCGGCGTTGCCATTGATATTATCGAACAATACAAGATCGGTGATTCCCTCAAATCGAAGACAGTGACGTCACACCAGTAAGCTATTAACTAACCTATAATTATAGTTTGGGTGTTTATATAGGATCTTATATGTAGATAAATATTCCTATTTTAATATATTGGAAAAAATAGAGGTAAGTTGTCATATTAATGAGTTATGTTTGATATTTTTATATATTTATTTGATTTGTTACATATTTTATGACAAAAATAAGAAATATTTTATTTTTATATTTTGATACTTTTTTTAGTTATTATTACGTCAGAGCGTAAAAATAATAATTTCTGGAATTACTCTAAAAAGGGAAGCCAATTTGCTGTGTATTGTAAAAACTGCCTAAAAATACATTAAATATGCTTAAGCATTTGAAGGTAAAAATATAGCAACATTTTTATTCATTTAATTTCCGCATTAATAAAATGTGTAGTGTAAGGTAAAACTAAAAACAAATTGTTGACCATAAAATCCATACTATAGTATAAACGCTAAAGTAACTTTAAATGTATATTGTTTTTTCACGCTTAGCAGATTTTGATAAAATCTGGCAGTGTAATAGACTATTCTGAGGAAGGAGATAGACCTTTTTTACAAAAAATATGCCTCCTAGACGAGGAAAAATTGCAATAACATGCGGGGTGTTTAACAATAAAAAATATCATCATATGATTACGTTGCGCCATCTATGCCGAAATCGGTGAACCATATGATGTTCGCGCAGCGCCCTCTATAGGAAGATTTGTCACCAAAATGACTACTTTTCTATGTTTTTGCTTTTTTTAATATTAAATATCACGTTAATGTTTACTCTTTTAATAAAAGTAGTGAAGGGAAAATCGGATGATCTTTAGAATCGAATATATTGCATTCGAATACTTTTGAGAATCGAATGATTATTCGAATGCAAAGAATCGAATTATTTGGATTAGTCGCGATATCCCAAATGTTTCAGTTAGCGATTCAACCTCTCGAGATCTCGAGTGACTTCGAAGTCTCGTTCTCGAATTCAAATTTACAAATTGTCTGATTCTGAAATATTTGATCTTGAAGTCTTCATTCTTGATACATTTAAGCATGAGAGCAATATCTTTTACAAAGATTAGCGAAAGCATCCACGATTAAAAAAGTAAATATTGTTTAAAAGTTGTTTTGCTTAGATATTATGTAAAAGATTTCCTAAAATTATCACTTATCGTCTGCATATTGCAAAAATATGTGTCATACCTGCCGACTACCGCATTTAAAATTAATAATATGTTTACTACAGAAGAAAAATATTCAACAATCAAAAAACTACCACAGTAATTAAACTACTACATTATACTTTTTATAGTATAGCATTTTCGCTATAATACAAAACAAAGCCCGCTATAATTTATTGCTCAGACGGCAGACCAGCATAATCGATGCGAATTGTGCCGATTCGTATTTCATTTCGATTCAACCAGCATTCGAGGGGCGATTAGTTATTAGTTCGTTGTTAGCGCATTGGAATATTTCTGGTATTCAAATTCTTCGTTGAGAATCGAATGCATTCGAATGCAAGCCAGAATCGAATACTTCGATTATTTGTATTCGAACTGGTGCGCTCTTGCCGTTTGTCGTCACCGTCTGACAGGCGCTGCCAGGGGCGGGATGGGGTGGGCCAAATCCTGAGAACAGGAAGCCGTAAAAGTATCTGTAAAACAGAGATATCTCGGCCACATGTCTGCGGTGCTCCAGACTATCCAGATTCCGGGTCAACTCCGAGTCGCCGACGAGACGCACAGCTCTGCTGAATGGAATCCTGCAGCTTTAGGGTGTGATTTGGTGCGGCACCCCAGATGTTTGAGCAATATTCTAAGCACGGTCTCATTTGCGCAAGAGCAACTGCAAGCCTGGGAGGCTGATTTTGCGATGTTAGCAACGTGGTCATGCCAGGACATATTGCTGTTGACCGAGACACCCAGTTGTCCGATTGGCGAAGATGAAGGAATGGTCGATCCTGCCTTAATGGTGTCAGGGCCCGCCGCGCCGTATTGGCCCTCTTGGTAAACGTGGCTGCTTGCGTCTTTGCTACATTGAACTGGAACAAATTTCTGTCTGCCCGTATTATATGGAAACAGTAAATTTTAATGCAGTTTTAAATATGAATAAAAAGAAATATTGTTTAATTTACGTACTTATAGATACATTAAATTTCGTGTCTGGATGTAAAAAGGTAAAATTTCAGAATATCTAGCTTCTTTGACTTAATTTTTGAACAAATTTAGGTAATATTTATTGAGTCAGGTACAGTTCAAAGTATAAAAATAGGCGAAATATTGTTCAATTTGACCAATTATTATTTAATTTAGGTTTTACATAAGGCGAAGCTCGCTTCATCAGGCTTGTTGCTGCCATGTCATCGATCAATAATTGATCGTAAAATTTTTGCAAAAATTCACTCTTTCGTCACTTTAATAGCAAGTTTCACTAAATAACAATGTATTATATGCGTCGGCTTAGCCTGTATGTATAGATATTAGCCTAAACTTGACTCTTCAGATTCATCTTTTTTTACAAGCCTTTTTTTACTTTCACCTGTGGATCTGATCAAATCTTGCAAGCTGAATTTGAACTACTTCTCAGTGGCGTAGCTACCGGGTGGGCCAGGGGGGGCAAGGCCCCACCGGCGCCAAGAGAAATTAGGCGCCGCTCCGAATTTATAAATATGCTAATGCTAACAATGCTCATGAGCTTAACTGAGTTGTTAAATTAATTAAATTATAATACAATCAAAGATCAAAGACCAAAATATTTATTAAACTTTTTACCCAACCAATACATTTTGTGTCAGGTATTTATTATTTATTCTATGTGGAATAAAAAGATATATCCTCACATACAATATATATCCTCACATACAATAGCACCAGGGTGCTTAAATCGGTTAGGTTTTATAAGCGTTTGTAGCGCTACAAAAACTCACTGATTTGGGCACCTGGAACACGCTGTTATATAATATTTCACTTTTCGCATGGCCCTCCGCTCGCTTCGCTCGCTACGGGGGCTCAAGAAAAGGGAACTAACCAGGTGCCAACCTAAACTAACCCAAGACATACCCAAAATCAAGAAAAAAAACTGTTTAGAAACTTAACCTAAAAATATAAAAAAAGCAACGGGGTTTGAACCCAGGCCGCCGATAGCCGCCGAACTGAGACATAACCATCTAGACCTCTCGACCACGAGGGGTCTTGCCGCAAATTGATTGTATCGCGAAGACATGGCGCGATAGCTTTTGTAGCGCTACAAACGCTTACAAAACTTAACCGATTTGGCGTCGTCGTATGTTAGGATGTGTAAAAATGCATCCCGGCGCGGCGGCATTTGGTAAATGCAAATTTGTAAAAACGCTGCGTAAAGCGGCATGCGACTTCCGAAAATTTCGGTCCTAAAAAGTATGTGTTTTTTAGAGTTTCGTATTTAGGGGGTACCATTAGCCAGACAAGTCTAAATAGCCTAGCAATACTAAGCATAGAAAATGAATTTGTCCAAAATTTTATTTTGATCAAATAATCGATCAATTTACGTCGATTTAAAACCGAAAAATGACTCCAATGTTTAATTAATTAATTAAGGTTGCAGATGTTTAGTTGACGTTTATATTTAAGTATGTACCTGTTGGTTGGTTGCTGTTTATATATTTTATATTCATATTCCCGTAAATAAAAAAGACGTGTGCACCATGTGCGCATATCAGAAGTAAAACTTCTTAAACTTAAACGCCCTAGCCTGGGATTTGGTTAAAAAGTAGATTTTTTTTAATATATCACTCAATTAACAAAAAGGGAAGGCCTAAATGAAAAAAAAAAACTATTCTCCATAAAAGTTTCGCTTATGTCTTGACAAGGTAATAGAGCAAACTCCATGTTTTTATCATGTAAACTAACAAAGATATCACAATAATTATCCGTCCTAGCCTTATACATATCTAAACGGATTTGGTAAAAAGTTACTTTTTTAAATATATCACTCAATTAACAAAAAGGGAAGGCCTAAATAAAAAAAAACTATTTTTAATAAAAGTTTCGCTTATGTCTTGACAAGGCAATAGCGCAAATCCCATATTTTTATCTTGTAAACTAACAAAGATATCACAATAATTATACGCCCTATCCTTATACATATCTTAACGGATTTGGTTAAAAAGAAGTTTTTTTAAATATAGGTATCACTCAATTAACAAAAAGGGAAAGCCTAAATGAAAAAAAACTATTCTTCATAAAAGTTTCGCTTATGTCTTGACAAGGTAATAGGGCAAATCCTGTATTTTTATCTTGTAAACTAACAAAGATATCGCAATAAACGACCGTGACCGTTTTCCGTTCCCTGCCAGCTCGCCCGCCGTGTGTCGGGATCGCGACCTTCAAATTTTACTCCCGGCGCGCGTTAAGAAGTTGCACTTCAAAAATATACTTTTAATATTATGATGTATTATTTTTTGACTAATTTGCGTATACGCACAAAATATAGGTTTGTTTTAGGCGCCAGCGGATAGGCTTGCCCCCCGGCGCCCACATTTCTAGCTACGCCATTGCTACTTCTAAATGTCCGATTGACTTGAAATTTGGTACACATTTATAGTTCGATGACAATACAATATTATAATGTTGTTAAGTTTACACCCCCCCCCCCCCCTTTCTGGGGTAGGGGAAGGGGCACTACTTAACCCTTTCAATACTGACGGGTGATACGTGTCCCAGTAAAAACTTGGTCTTAAAATTACGAATTTTTATTTGGAAAAAAAAACATTCATTTTACTGTAGGGACATATGTCCCATAACAAATTTTTTTAATACCGGTGGGTGCTAAGTTCATTTGAAATGCATTAGCGGCTGTCCCAGTCGTTATTTATGCTTTTTCCAATAAACTACAAGCGGGAGCTTGTGTTTTTATGTTAGATTGTAGCAGTATTTCTTCATTTGTAAACAAGTGCACGTGCAAGTTCCTCTTTGTTTGTGAGTTCTTTACTACAATATTCGTGTAAATGTGATTTAAAGACATAGAAAGGTGAGCAATTATGTCTAATTATAAGTGTTTACAAGTATCTTCTAGAGGTCTTTAGAGTTACATCGAATGTATATGTGTGGGACATATATATACCAACCGTATAATAAACAATCATTGCCGATCCTGATGAGCGCCGAAAAGTTGAGAAAAGAACGAAAACTATGTGTTCAGGATGTAATGTTCCTTTATGCAATGATTGCTTGCAATCTTATCACCGTTAAATTTTCAAAATTTTGTTTTTTGTTCATTTAGATTTTAGCTAAAATAATACTTTCATTACTTGTAGAACATTTTTGATAATTTTTCCTTACTGTGGGGACATATATGTCCCGTTATGTATTTTATTTATTTGTAGTTAATAAACAAAAAAATTGTTTGGATGTATTTCATTTATGGAGTTTTATTATATATAAGGTACCATATCCCTACGAATTTTAAAAAGAAAAAAAAGTCGTATTTTGAAAGCTAATTCTCCTCTGGGACAGGTTGGTCCCAACCGTATTTTATTTAAAATTTTTTTGAAAACAAGTCGTATTGAAAGGGTTAAAGTATGTCCGATTTCGTTTAAAATTGGCATATGAGGGTTTTTGGGGACAAGGAATACGAATTTTCTATCAGATTTTGAAAATTAAAAATGGCGGATTCAACATGGCCGATATTGGGTTAAATGTTGCAAGTAAATTTTAGCTGACTTCTACACATCCAATTGGCTTCAAATTTGGTATACGTTTGTAGTTTAAATGAAAATATAAAACTATGATCTTGCTTACACTCCGCCTTCCCTTTCAAGGGTATAGCAAGGTAGGGTGGCACTACTTAAAGTATGTCCGATTTCGTTTAAAATTGGTATATGGGGGTTTTTGGGGACAAGGAATTTGAAATTTTTATCAGATTTTGAAAATTTAAAATGGCGGATTCAACATGGCCGCTTTTGGGTTAAATGTTGTCAATTTTAGCTGACTTTTACATATCCAATTGGCTTCAAATTTGGGATGCGTTTGTAGTTCAAATGAAAATATAAATCTATGGTGTTGCCATTATTTATTCTTATGAAGACAGTGGTGTTGCTTACACTTCCTACCTCCCTTTAAAGGTTAGTGGTGAAGGTACTACTTAAGAATGTCCGATTTGGTTTAAAATTGGTATTAGGGGGTTTTTAGGGACAAGGAGTATAATTTTTTTATCAGATATTGAAAATTCAAAATGGCTGATTCAAAATGGCTTTTATTATATACTACGAATCTAAGTTTTATAAATAAAAATATAATATTTCCTAAATTTGTGAGTTTGCTATACCATAATACATACCTACTAAAAAGTAAAAATTAATAAAAGTAAAAAATAATTTTTTAAAAACAAGCTTTTATTTAAAGAAAAGAAGAAAATAAATTTTGAAGTAAATCAAACCCATTATTTTGTTACATTAAATATTTTTATATGAATAGCGAATGAATGACTAGAGAAACTTAAACAGGAAAATCTCGCGACAAGCTTTTATATCAATTAAAAATGTTTAATGTAACAAAATAATGGGTTTGATTTACTTCAAAATTTATTTTCTTCTTTTTAGTGCATTTAAATAAAAGCTTATTTTTAAAAATTTATTTTTTACTTTTATTTATTTATTCTATTTACATGTTAATTTACCTATCTTACCATACAAAAAAATTCGACTTAACGCGACACTTCATACCCTTCTGGTTGTATTTCAGAGCTTCCAGCATTACATTGAATTGCTGCTGTGTCGTCATTCAGAGCAAGCGTGTGCACACGATGATGCTTGGCTACAAGTTTGAAATTAGATTTTATTAAAACAATGGTCAAGTTTGCCCCCCCCCCCTCCCCTATAAAACAAATCAAATTTCAAAACTGAATAAACCATAATTTTTGCACACCCACACAAGGAAAGCTAGAGTTGTTTTTGAAACGAGGGGCAAACTTGACCGTCCCCCGTCTGTTCCAAAATTATGATGCCACTCGATTCGGCTCATGTTGCACAATTAAGCACACCCCTTTTCAAATTTTGCACACTCTTCTGGGTTAGTTTGGGTTAGTAAAGTTATAACGTGTTAAAATTTTGCATCCCCCCCACCCTTTTCTCAAAAAGTTCAAAAATGTTGATGCTTTTTTTTATATAACGAACCAAAATTACTGAGTTACTAAGTACTAGATCGGCTCATAATAAGCTACATCAGCCGTTTATTGAAATAAAACGCTATTTTTAGCGCGTGTATAACCTTAGTCATATATAGAATAAATTATCTTTCCAAGAGGTCACAAATCTCGAAGAGGTCAAGAAAAAATGAATAAGGATGTTTATGTCCATAAGAATTTTTGATTTCAAACCAGTATTTACCAGCTCCAGCCACAAATGTAATAATTAATATTATATATGTATTTACTTTTTAGCAGCAGCCGTTTAAAAATTTTTGAATGTTTTAATGTCAGAATCACATTAATAGATATGTGATGTTCAAAACACTGATTAATTTAGCAGTGACAAAACGATTAAAATTCTTTCGGTTGAATATCATTAGATCGCTTAAATATTTCTTATCAATATTCGACTATTTCTATTAATTTATTGAATAATTTAGCAATAGATTTGCGTCAAACAAATGACGTCCGAGTTAAATTCAATCTTGATAGTGCGTTGTGAATGCAAAACTACTGTTTCGCATCTTAAAAGCTGCATATAAAATATGATAAACTAGAACCAACTGCCTTGCCAGTGGCGTCATTAATAACAGGATTGATCTCTCATGAAGCAACGCTGACCTTCTCCCCCCATTCTACTGATCTACTTCCCTAAGGCCCTAAGGTAAGATAGATCTATACGAAAGTATATATTTAAAATAACTGTCATAATCGAGAATATCAAATAACTATCATATTATTACAAAATGAGGTAGTGCCACAGGTTTATTTCTTATCTGTATTTGAACCAAAACGACATCTCGAAAACATGCAAGTCGTAGAGGAAGGTCGACATATTTCCTAGGGGACTAGAATAGTTCAAAAAGCAGTGTCGCTAAAAAACTTAGAATCAAAAGATTTTTTTTATTAAAGAGTTTAAATAAAATATACAGTTGCCTGGGAAATTGGGAATACAAAACTATGCTGTTAAGTTAGAAAAATGTAAATTTTTATCAAATGTTGCTTAAAACACCCAATTTCTTTTAGGCAAAACATTTACTAAGTATTACAAATATTATCTATTTAATACAAACTTCATTTAATTTTAAAAGTTTATTTTCGACGATATTTTTTATGTACTAAATATTAGTTGTGTAGAAAAGGGTAAAAGTAAAATTAATAGAACTGATTTTACATAAATATAAATAATAAATTATATATATATTAATAATATCTTCCACGCAGTGCTCAGATGCTACCGATTCGGAGTCTGACCTACTTTCTAGCTTAACACAAATAATTAATGAGCTCAACATTGACCTGAATGATAAGTCAAAATTTGTTGACATCCTTAAACGGGAAAAAGAAACCTTTAAGACGCAGAATCCATGGAACAACAGTTGGTAGATGATAATTGCCGAACTGAGCAAGGAACCAATAGGTCACGGTGCTCTGAACATACCGAAAGAGTTGGTTTCTTCGTCAACTCTAACAATCTTGTGTTCCCTATTTTTGCACCGTGATAACCATTGCCAAACCGCGCCAAGCGTGTGAGACATTGGAACTTCTAATCACAATATAAAAACTGACAGTACACTAGTACCTTCCGACGACCACCACCATTCACTCAAAGAGGAGCTACGTAAATCCATGGATGAGTTATCCGAACTTAAAAGACTTGAACGGCAAATGCTCATCACTATCGAGACTCTTGATCATGCAAAGGAATTCCTCTCGAAGGAACTAGAGGGTTTCAAGCAGCTGTCTGACTCATACCATTCCTCGACAGAGCTGGATAGATTTGTCCCTACAAAAGTAGTGACATAGAAAAGGTTGCAAGTTCGTTATTTGATGAACTATCTGTCATAGACCCACATATGCCTCTAAACTGGCCACCAAAACAACAAAACTCTAAATCTATAGTTTCATGTCGCGTAGAACAACCCGTTTTTAAGCAAACCATGCCCAGTGTTCATAAAGAAATAGTCTGGTGTTTGGTGACGGTATAGCAAGAGGAGTTGCCGGTGAGTTGTCTAAGTTTTCGTGCTCTTGGGACTAATCAATTTATGGAGAATAGCCATCCTCGCTATTCTGTCCAGCAACTGGCAAACAAACTTTGGTGCTAACGATAATGTCCTAACATGTATTAGTCTGGATTTTATTAGTAACAGCAACTCTTGCCAATAAAATAAACTATTTTCCATTGGAAAGTAAACTAATCTTGTTTTTTCTGTGACAAATTCAAGTATGAATAACAATGAATATTTTAGGTTTGTGTCATTATGTAAAATGTTTCTGACATGTCAAAATGCATCTATAAGAATTTTAACTAACAATATTGTAAATGGTAGATAAAAATTGTCAAGGAAGCCCCTTTATAGAAATATTTTTACTTACGTAGAATCCAGTTGTACTATAAAAACGGTTTTTGTTTCGTCCTGTGTTAAATGTTGTGACACTACCTGCATTATTAATGTTAAGAATAATGGTCAACGCTTGTCAGATCAAGGTAGTTATAATATTGAACGAGGTTCCTTTTTAGACTAAAAAAACTCTGACACGAGCATATCATTAATGCTTCTAAATGTTCAATCTATTTATAATAAAAGTGACGACCTTTTTATAGTCCTAGAAAGTTTAAAGTTTCCTAATATAGTTTTATGGTTGAAGCGTGAAGAGCCTCTTCATATCCAGATCAAGTCATGAACATGGTGGCACTGTTGCGCTGGTGGATGAGTGTGCTTCTGGGCGATTTCATGGTATAGATAAATTTGATAATCTACTTATTGAGAAAAAATTGTAATTTTCTATTATTCACTCGGTTAAGCTTCGGTGTTTTACTGTGTGTATCTACCGTTCACTAAACAGTGATTTGGACATATTCATGGAGAGGCTCGAGTTTCTCCTTTCTCAGTTCTCTTTAAATCGTAAGGTTATATTTACCGGTGACCTAAACATAGATATTGAAAATTAAGATAGCAGGTCTACCTTATGGCAATCCAACTTGCTTGACTTCCTTGATCTTCACATGCATGTTCGCAGCTCGGCTCGTGTGACGGAAACATTCGCTACCACCATAGATTACAAGCACCTCAAACATACGAGAGAATGTCCGCCTCTGCTGCGAGGTGTTTGATCCCGATCTCTCGGATCATAATGCCATTCTGGCCATAACTCCTATGTATTGTTTTCATTCCTTTGAGGGCAAGAGGTTTGGCAGAGTTTATAGTGGTCATAACTTTCAACAGTTTTGTGACTTGTGTGATTATTTCAACTGGTATTCTATTCGTCGAGAGGGTGATCCTCTGGAAGCTTCCACGGTGCTTTGGCAGATATTCTCAACAACGCTTTTGCTGTCCTTCATATAAAGCCAAGGCGCAAAGATAGAAAAAGCGGGACACGTACTTTTGCCTCAAATCTGAGATTTTTAAACAGTCTCAGGAAAGCGTATCATGAGAACATGACGCTCCAGTTTTATTACTCCTTATACAGGAAAACGGGTCAAGTTTCGTTTAGCGAAAATCCGTTAGGACGAAATTAAATTTATTTTTGACATTATAGTACCTGTCTCAACTCAGAACAATCAAAGTTTTTCCCCGCAAATACATCAATCTCATTTTCAAAAAAAAAAAAAATGAAAATAAAAGAGCGAAAATCCACTAGAAAAAAATTCTTGACTTAGAGTAGCTCTCTACCTCTCTAATCTTTATTAACCAGAGTAAAAAGACAAGCGCGCTACGCGCGCTTGTCTCTTCACTATCCCAAATTACCCCAAACTAACCCAGAGTAACCCAAACTAATCCAAACTAACCCAATCTAACCTAAACTAACCCAAACTAATCCAAACTAACCCAAACTAACCCAAGCTAACCCAAACTAACCCAGTGGCGGCGATAAGGATTCGGGGGCCCTCCCGCCAAATTTTGACAAAATATTTATACATGTGGCAAAAAATCCGGAAATAGAATTTTGCCTAAAATGCCAAATTGTATAAAAAGAGCTCGGATACGTTAATTTAATTTCAATTTTTTCTACTTACAGTACCTACCTGGAAAATATTCTATTTATGAGATAACTAAGGGAAAATTAAGCATGTCACATTAATTTTGTTTTACAAATGGGATATCATTTCCTATATTATACAAGGTGTTTCGCCTTGAGTGTGCTAAACGAAAACTGGTCATATAAAATATTATTTTAAAGTATTTTAAGTAGAAAACCTTATATAACATGTGTCCACAAATGCCCCCTTAAGGAGCTACAGTCGCTTGAAGGGGCATAATGTAATTGACATTTTTGACAATATTTTGGCAACCGCTATCAATAAATTAGCAAGAATAAATTATCTTTAGACGGAACGGTCATATATTGCTCAGGGGCATACATTATATGGGACATAATATTTGGGGGTAGACGTGCCACACTGACTCCCTCTCTTTTATGCGCATCTGAGCAAAATATGATCATTACGTCTAAAGATTATCTTTTCTTGCAAAAAAATATATGTATACTAAATTTCGCCAATGTATTGATAGCGGTTGCCAAAATAATGCAAGAAAAAATTAAATTGGGAAGGTCTGTAGCTCCCAAAGGGGGCATTTGCGGACATATGTTATACGAGATTTTCTGCTTAAAATAACGTTTTCTGCGTCCGGTTTTTGTTTGGCACACTCAAGGTGAAACATCCTGCATATATAAAATATTTTGCAAAGGATAATTATTATAAAAGAGATATCTTTGTGCATTTTTCTTAAAAATTAGCAATATTCCGCCTGGCTTTACTGTCTCTCTAAATAATATAAAAACCCTAATTTGCTAATTCCTTAAATATAAAATCTTACCATTGCAAAAATCTGTCTGGTGCTAGTGAAGCCATTGTTGGGATCGACGAATTGAAACTTTAGGGGGCACTGTTAAATTGCCAAAACGGCGGTGTTTTTGTTTTAAAAATATGTCAACCAACGAACCAACTGTTCCAAATCAAGATTACGAGCACGTTCATGTTCAATACTTATTACACCCAAATCACTAAGTCTAACTTCGCACATTGTACCTCGTAAATACGTTTTTATCAACTTCAGCTTTGAAAATGTTCTTTCGACAGAAGCAGAAGTTACCGGTAACGTTAAAAAAAGTTGAAACAACGAACAAATATCGGGAAGGCTACTCAAAATACATCTATTTTCTGATATAAAATATGTGGCTAATTCATAGATTGCTTTCTTTTTTTGAATTTCATTTGAAAATATTTTTTTGAAGTTTATTAGTTGGGTAGATAAATTATTCGAGAAGTCATTTTCATATTTTTCCAATTTTTTTCGGCATGATCTATAATTTCTTCGGTAGATAATTTGATCATTGCCAATCAATCTTTGGCAATTTACTAGCTGCTTCTAGTTTTTCTGTCTTTTGTTTTCGCTTTTTAGCACCACTGAGTCACTGAGGTACTGCCTAGCTTTATCAGCCATTATTATTTTCTTACTAAAATATCAAATATTTCACCAAAGATCAACGATTGCACCAAATATGTATCCGTAAAAATTATGTGGGGACCGCCCACGTATCTACTTCAAAAAAAAAAGCGATAACACGGACCTCGGTAAGGGAAGTAATCCGACAAACTGATTTTCATTTTACTATTTAAAATATATTAAAAACTGACCTACCCTCAAGGTATCAAAGCTGCCGCAAAATGTTTTCTATTCCTTGTATACTACTTTATCATAATCGGATCGGCAAAAGACGCCGAATACAGACAAAACAAACACTTGTTTTGCTGACGGTAACGTCGGCACTCGTCCTCTCGGCGAGATTTAAATTTATTTGTTCTCTGTTCTGTTAACTTTGGTATAGAGTAATCATAATAAGCATTTTGCTTAATAAACAATAATAATATTATATACAGGACTCCCTTTTCTTTTCTTGTTATCAGTTATTTATTTATTTATTTTGGACCATTAAGAATTTTAGTGTTTAGTAAGGAAGTCGAAGGGGCCCCTTCTGGAACTGGGCCCCCCCCCGCACGGCGGGCTCTGCGGGCCCCTTATCGCCGCCACTGAACTAACCTAAACTAACCAGAGCAACGCGCGCTTGTCTTCACTATCCCAAATTACCAAAAACTAACCCAAACTTACTCATATACTAACCCAAAATTATCATATAAAAAATCTAGTTTTCTGTAAAACAAAACATTTGCGGAGAAAAGGGAAATTATTTTTGTGCTAGTATTCTTGTGTAGAATCATTCTATAGAACCATATTTTATGTAGCCGATTTCCGCTATTCTAAACTACAAAAAAAAATAAAAGAATTTCTTTAATTAGACATTTTCGGATAAAACTAATAACACCGTTTTAATTAATAGGTTTTTCTGAACAGGCCTATGACAAAAAAAATAATGTGAAAATTATCCAAGTATAGGTTTTAGGTAAATTGTCATATGAAAAAAATCTAGTTTTCTGGAAAACAAAACATTTGCGGAGAAAAGGAAAATTATTTTTCTGATAGTATTCTTGTGTAGAATCATCCTATAGAACGATATTTTTTGTAGCCGATTTCCGCTAAAAGAAACTTGAGCCCAGGAAAACCTACAGGATCGTCATTCGCAATGCTAAAAGACTTTATTATTCTAAACGTTTTTCTGCTTCTAAAAATAAACAAAGCAAATCATGGACTATTGTCAATGAAACTACTAATAGAGCAAGCAAATCTTCTCAAATAAATATTGACCAACTCTCTAAATGATTATTACTGCTCGATTAGCAATGGTCTAACTAAAGACCTTCATCCAGTCACAGACCCACTGACTGACGATGGAATATCTGTCAGAGTACTGGAGAGTCTACGTTATAGTGCCATTGTTGCTCTATCACACGTTATTAATTTGATTCATTTCCATGTTGTTTTAAATTGACTAAAGTAATACCTCCTTACAAGGGCGGTGATCAGTTGACTCCCTCAAATTATTGGCCGATTTATTTGCTGTCTACTCTCTCCAAGCTCGTCGAGGACCTAGTGAAGGATCGTCTCTTATCATTCCTAAATAACCATAACATTTTTACTGAAAATCAGTATGAGTTTCGATCTGATAGGACCACATCTGATGCAATGTTTGACTTTCTGTCAGGAGTTTCCAGGATATAAATAGGTGAATGGCGACTGCTGCAGTGTCTTGTGACCTGTCAAAATCCTTTGACCCTGTCATAAACGAGGTGCTGCTGCGGAATCTCTGCTTACGGGGTTCGAAGCGGGGCACTTTGGTGGTTCGAGAGTTATCTGCGTGGCCGGGAGCAATCTGTGTACTTCATGCGACGTACCCCAGGGTTCCTTTTTTAATATCGTGAGTGATTTGACTATGCGCTTTACGCTGTTTGCAGATGACACCACCGTACTGTGGCGCAACAAGGATCCGGGGCAGCTTTTGCGGAATGTTGAGTTGGATCTAGGAGGGACTAAGCGGTGGTGTGACGCTAATCGCATCTGCTTAAACATGTCTAAAACTAACCTCGTCGGCTTCTACTGTCATGTTAATACATGGCCTTATGTTTGGTGACAACACCATCCAGGCTGTGAACTCTTCTAAGTTTCTAGGTCTGCGTATTCACGAAAACCTAAAATTCTATCCTCATACAAAACAAACAAAACATTGTTTGGAGAATAAAGCATCACTTTACTACTACTACTACTAATGCAATTCTTTTATGGAGTGTTATAAAAGCTGCAACGAGAAGAACAGCAGCGAGACATACATAAATGTAGTTTGATAAAGAGGCTATTGCAATACTAACTTGATTTATGAAATTTTGCAATTATTTTCTTTTCAAATAAAATTTATATTTAATAAATAGTTTGGGTTAGTTTGTGTTAGTTAGTTGTCTTTTATTTCCTTACACCTATAGTCCGACAGTTAATTCAAAATAGTATTTTATTTTATATGGAGGAAAAGTAACTTTTCGTCCAAATAAAATATGCTGTTTTTTCTTCAAATGTCGACAAATGAATGCAAAAAGTCTCTTTTTAATAGTAATAATAATTATTATTAAAGATAAGTGGGTTCGCAAGGCGGCTTGTCGGTGAATAGGCTCAGGTTGTTGCTATAGTAATGTAACATAAAGCTGTCAGTGGACACTGTCAACAATAATTATATTTTTAAAATTGCGTCTTCGATTGAGTTTTAATTCCGTATTGATAAGCAGTTATTGAGTAAGTTCGATTAAATAATAACCAATTTGTTCCTAAATTAGTGATTTTTAGAAATTCAGTCACACATTGAGTGATAAATACAAATTTTAGTTTAATAACTCTTGAGTTGTTGACGCTTATTTTGATGTTTGATTGTATTGTATCTATGTTGCTATGATAACACTTTTACCTCCGCCGGCGGAAAAGTGAAAAGTAAAGCTCCGGCGGAGGAAAAACGAAACTTCACTGCCGCCTACACAGTCGAGTAATGACGGATTTACTGACGTTTGAAGAAAAAATAAGTTATCGCCTCCGTCAGCAATAAAAACATGGACCTCTAATTCAGGGATGAGCAAGCAGTCACACTTTCTCTTGAAAAATTTTTACGATGTTCGGCACAGGGCCTGATATGCCACTAGGTCCCGTCCTCGAGGTACGCAATGCCAAGAGGCGTTTTTTTAGGGAGAATGTCGGGGCGACCGCTCCTCCGCGCTCTCCCCCTTCCGGATGTTATGAAGAAGAGGCGGCAAAAATCCTTGTCCTAGTAGCGTCCAGTCTTGGTTGTCGCAGCCTCCAACGAGGACTGAACAGGGGCTTATTTTTTACTTTCCTTGCATCTTTGAGACAAATCCAAATAGCCAATAGAACTATTTTTTCTGTGGAATTCAAAAACGTCACCAAAAATCCTTTGAAACAGAAACAAAATAGTTATGGATAGGGTGTTTTGAAAATGGAACATAACCAATTTTTGTAAAAAAATGCATTTTTTAATGTTCGTTTTGATTAAAACAGTTAATATTCCGATAGCAGTTTTTATTACATTTTATTGTTTTATCAGTTATAATTTTAGTTTAATTTGTTTTAAATATACTAAAAGATAGTATAGGTAATACAGGTAAAATTACCTTTAAATTCTTCAAAATCAATTGACAATTTTATTCTTGTCCAATTGAGATACTCATCAGATTAGAGATTACAGATTGTTAGCCTGTTCTGCAAATGCCGAGAAAATGCAAGAGAAGAAAGAAGAAGATTTATTGCAAATTTTTATAAAAATTTCTTCCATACTAAAACTTTACATGCTAGAAAATAAAATTTACAAAATTCAACTACTAAAAATAAAACCACTAATTAGTGTTGAATGTTGTTCTCGAAACAAGAGAATATCTTTGTAGAATTTCTAAACTTGCTGTTATGATGTGATTTTTCTGGTTAAGGTAATTTATTTCATTGTCAATTTTTTGCATGACGTCTTTAATATTAATATATTCTCGGTGTTTATATACTGTGTTCAATAGCCCTAAAGAAATGTGTTTAAAACTGAAAGGCCCGGGGCTATTGGGTGGCCAAGCATAGGTTTCATTTCGCCCAATCCATTCATTATGCGTCGCCGTCGGTTGAAAGTGTGAACATCACGCACGGCATGCGGAGGTGCTCCATCATGGTGCCACCTTAAATTTTCTTATTCTGCCACTGGAAAATCTTCCATAAAGTTTTGAGTTTAGTTTTCTAAGATCTCATAGTATCTTTGCCCATTTGATGTCCCAAAATTTTTTTTATGCTACACCAAACATGAACTTGCTTGTCTTGCATTTTCTTGGCATTTGTAAAACAAATTAAGAATCTGTAATCTCTCCTCTAAGGAGTATCTCATTTCGTCAGTTGCCATTTTTTTTAATTTGGAGGATTTGAAGGTAATTTTATCTGTATTACCTATACTAGCCTATGGTATATTTCAAATTGGCACATACGTGCCGTGCTTTTAAAGTATACCTGATAAAACATTGAAATGTAACAAAAATAGCTATCGCCATATTAAATGTTTTAATCAGATACAAATAAATGGATTTTTTTCAAAAATCGTATAAAAAACGATATGTTTATTAAAAAAAAAACACCTTATCCATAGCGAACTTTT
The DNA here is from genome assembly GCA_016904865.1 of Pissodes strobi. NCBI lineage: Eukaryota > Metazoa > Arthropoda > Insecta > Coleoptera > Curculionidae > Pissodes > Pissodes strobi. Next base: position 13,978 of record MU183245.1, on the reverse strand, counting down.
TTTTGTGATGTTTTTGAATGCCATAGAAATAACGTCGCGTTCGAGATAAAAACTATCTTAATAATATTTGTAAACCGTGATAATTAGCATTTTCCAAAAATCCTTTTTATTTTTGTAAAAAAACTTTTTTTTTTGTGTAAAGTACAGTTTATAATTAAAATTTAAATTAATACTTTTTTTTGGATTGATTAAATTGAATTTATGAAAGATATTTTTTTTTAATGGAAAATTGTGCTACATGCTTAAAACTTGGTGCAGGCAGCAGTGGTATAAAATTGGAAAAGCAATTTTTTTTGTCGAGATATTTCTGAATTCCCAAAAACATTGACAGGTAATGGATACAGGGGTGGACATATGACGGGAGGGTTCTTTGCGCAGCCCGGAAGCCTAGATCCTAAAGAGCACTATTATGTTGCAGGATGAAATAATTAATTGGCTAATTTTTTGATGATGTATGACTAGCATTGATTTTAGTATCTGCTGGTCTCCACAAAAATGTTTTTAAACCCAATCGCCAACTAGAAAGTATGTATGCTATCTGATCTAAATGATCCATCATTATTTTGCGTTGGTTCAGTCTTATGATTATGTGCAATATTGATATCAGATATCACTGAAGCAAATATTCAGGAATAATATCAGTGGAAGACATATTATTGAAAAATACCTCATCAGAAAGTATATCCTAGCTAACCACCGAATCCATATGCCTTATATCAACGGAACGAATATTTAAAATTTGAAATTCTTCACAAACTGTAGATATATTTCAAATATCATACTCTATACTCATCTTGAACTGATTTCAAAATATTGACACGTGGAGTTTCATTATTTTCAGGCTTCAAAATAACTTAATTTCAACTTCGATTGGTTGGAATTTTTCTAATAAGTCAATGTTCCTCTTTAATCAGTATATAATATTTTTATATTTTTAACAAGACAAAATCAATCGCACTGAAAAAAAGTTAATGGTTTGGTCAACCATGTTTGCGTTGTTAATCCTTAGAAGATTGCAGAAACCTTCTGCCTGTTGCTTGAACATTTTTTTGTTCATTTAATTATAGCCTAAAGTTTGATGGAGCTGACATTTTATTCTTTTCTGGTTTTTAACGTGGATGCAACCCTTATCATTATTAACATCTTAATTGGACAGTTCTTTATGATCCATTAATATCATGATTTAGGTCAATTGAACCATATTTAATTAATTAATTTAAAAGTCACTATTCGTTGATTTAAAAGTGAAAGAGTTAACTTAATTAATTAACATGTACATACAAGCATTTGAAAATGTTAAATGAACAAGTGGCAATATTTATTTGACCCATCTGAAAATTGAAATAGCTATGCGTTAAATTCTTAGTTTAGTCTCAGCTAAACTAAGGGCGCCGTAACCTAATTAACCGGTATTTTTGCTCAAGTGAAAAAGGTAATTTGAGCATTAAATATATAGCTATTATTATTATTATTATTATTATTATTATTATTGTATATTGTTTTCTGTATTTTTATCAGTTTGGCTACTAAACCACTACGTTTTTAATGGCAGACATTGGCATTGGATAAATCATTAAATGATTTATCGTGATACAAATGTTCTTTCTGCGTTTAAACTAATGCACATAGCATTGATAACAAACAAATAACCAAAGATAAGCCAACCATTTTTTATGCCCCCACTGATAAAGGTCCGTACATTGCTTACCTGGAATTCATGGAAAAAGTGGGTTTCAATGGTGGGCAAAACAAACAATATATAGTTCGCCCAGACGTTGTTGACCCTCGAAACGCATGCAATTGCATGTGTTGCGAGGGTCAACAGCGGCTGGGCGAACTAAGGGACATATTTAATTTTAAATTAGCAGACGTTAGGAAAATTAATAAAGATTTAAATAGAATTTATTTATTATAATTGGGCTAACCAGTTTGTGAATATAAACAAACCCTAATAAACAAAGGATACAAGATGTTTAAACCTTTTAATTTCGTTACTTCAATGGGAATTGCAAGAGGTGTCGATTTTGATATGACTGAGGAAGGGCCTTTAAATGTTCTAGCGTAGAAATAGAAATTGTAAATGTCAAAAAGTCTCAATAGAAAAACAATAAAAATAAAGTAGTCTGAACCCATTAGTACAGTTTTTTATACCCCTACAATGTTTTATTTAATATTTTGGTATACGTTCCTCCTTTACGCGTGTTATCGTTGTTTAAGAATCCAATTGTAAGGACAAGGAACGCTACTTTTACTGTCCGAATCCAGGCACGTAGAGGGGGTGAAGATTTTACATGTAAAACATTCTGTTTTTTGTTTGTACAAAAACTCATTAAACTGAGTCAAAAAGCTGTCCAGAATATAACAGATAAAAGAATTAAAGGATATAATGGCCTTTGAAAACATAATCTTTTTTGAATCCAGTTAAATATGAAAAAAAATATGTTCCTAAAGGAGATTGTTTTCAACTGGGAAGATTTCCCTATATTAAATAATAAATCAAATATTACCTACTCCTAACGTGTCTCAGACTTGACCCTAGAGCCTTTAAAAGGAGGACCTTATCCTTTAAATCGAATCCCACTAAACGAACTCCTCAACAAGTAGTCTCTAGTAAGTTAAACTTCTTAAACTTAAACGCCTTAGCCTTATACATATCGTAACGAATTTGGTTAAAAAGTAGTTTTTTTTTTAAATATAACAATCAATCAACAAAAAGGGAAGGCTTAAATGAAAAAAAAATATTGTTCATAAAAGTTTTGCTTATGTCTTGATAAGGTAATAGAGCAAATCCCATATTTTTTGCTTGTAAAGTAACAAAGATATCACAATAAAGTCTTATACATATCGTAACGGATTTAGTTAAAAAGTAGTTTTTTTAAATATACCACTAAGTTAACAAAAAGGGAAGGCCTAAATGAAGAAAAAATCATAAAAGTTTTGCTTATGTCTTGACAAGGTAATAGAGCAAATGCCATATTTTTTGCTTGTAAACTAACAAAGATATCACAATAAAATCTTATACATATCGTAACGGATTTAGTAAAAAAGTAGTTTTTTTTTAAATTAACCACTAAGTTAACAAAAAGGGAAGGCCTAAATGAAAGAAAAATACCTCATAAAAGTTTCGCTTATGTCTTAACAAGGTAATAGAGCAAATCCCATATTTTCGCTTGTAAACTAAGAAAGATATCACAATAAAATCTTATACATATCATAACGGATTTGGCTAAAAAGTTTTTTTTTAATGTACCACTCAATTAACAAAAAGGGAAGGCCTAAATGAAAAAAAAGATATTATTCATAAAAGTTTCGCTTATGTCTTGACAAGGTAATAGAGCAAATCCCTTATTTTTTGCCAGAAAACTAACAAAGTTATCACAATAAAATCTTATACATATCACAACGGATTTGCCTAAAAAGTAGTTTTTTTAAATATGAAAAAAATAATAAAGTATTTGGCTAAAGAGTAGTTTTTTTTAAATATACCACTCAATTAACAAAAACGGAAGGCCTAAATGAAAAAAAAATATTCTTCATAAAAGTTTCGTTTATGTCTTGACAAGGTAATAGAGCAAATCCCTTATTTTTTGCTAGTAAACTAACAAAGTTACCACAATAAAATCTTATACATATCTTAACGGATTTGGTTACAAAGTAGTTTTTTAAATCTACCACCCAATTAACAGAAAGGGAAGGCCTAAATGAAAAAAAATATTGTTCATAAAAGTTCCGCTTATGTCTTGACAAGGTAATAGAGCAAATCCCATATTTCTTGCTGTAAACTAACAAATATATCACAATAAAATCTTATACTTATCGTAACAGATTTGGTTAAAAAGTAGTTTTTTAAATATACCACTCAATTAACAGAAAGGGAAGGCCTAAATGGAAAAAATATTGTTCATAAAATTTCGCTTATGTCTTGACAAGGTAATAGAGCAAATCACATATTTTCGCTTGTAAACTAAGAAAGATATCACAATAAAACCTTATACATATCATAACGGATTTGGCTAAAAAGTAGGTTTTTTTTAAATATACCACTCAATTAACAAAAAGGGAAGGCCTAAATGAAAAAAAAATATTCTTCATAAAAGTTTCGCTTATGTCTTGACAAGGTAATAGAGCAAATCCCTTATTTTTTGCTAGTAAACTAACAAAGTTATCACAATAAAATCTTATACATATCGTAACGGATTTGGCTAAAAAGTAGTTTTTTTTAAATTTGAAAAAAATATATTCTTCATAAAAGTTTCGCTTATGACTTGACAAGGTAATAGAGCAGATCCCATATTTATTGCTTGTAAACTAACAAAGATATCACAATAAAATATTATACATTCGTAACGGATTTGGTTAATAAGTTTTAAATACCACTCAATTAACAAAAAGGGAAGGCCTAAATGAAAAAAAAATATTGTTCATAAAAGTTTCGCTTATGTCTTGACAAGATAATAGAGCAAATCCCATATTTTTTGCTTGTAAACTAACAAAGATAGCACAATAAAATCTTATACATATCGTAACGGATTTCGTTAAAAAGTAGTTTTTTAAATATACCACTCAATTAAAAAAAATTATTGCTCATAAAAGTTTCGCTTATGTCTTGACCAGGTAATAGAGCAAATCCCATATTTTCGCTTGTAAACTAAGAAAGATATCACAATAAAATCTTATACATATCATAACGGATTTGGCTAAAGAGTAGTTTTTTTAAATATACCACTCAATTAACAAAAACGGAAGGTCTAAATGAAAAAAAAATATTCTTCATAAAAGTTTCGTTTATGTCTTGACAAGGTAATAGAGCAAATCCCTTATTTTTTGCTAGTAAACTAACAATGTTACCACAATAAAATCTTATACATATCTTAACGGATTTGGTTAAAAAGTAGTTTTTTAAATCTACCACTCAATTAACAGAAAGGGAAGGCCTAAATGAAAAAAAAGATTGTTCATAAAAGTTCCGCTTATGTCTTGACAAGGTAATAGAGCAAATCCCATATTTTTTGTTGTAAACTAACAAAGATATCACAATAAAATCTTATACATAT
>MU183244.1:285624-310290 GCA_016904865.1 Pissodes strobi | reverse complement strand
CAACTCTTGTGTAGATATTCGTAGTAGCCGCTATTATTCCTTGAATCGTTTTTTTGTATAGAGAGGTAACGCATTTTTCGAAATAAAGTCTCTTGCGGTGCAAATTTTTTTCAGTTTTTAGTTTTTCAGGATATTTTATTAAAGTAATCTAACATAAACAAAGCTTTAAATATGCTTATCAAACTATGGTCTAATACGAAATTAAATTATATGCGTTGCTATAACAGAACGTAGTATTTCTATCTAAATGTGAAGTCAGTAAAATATTTATGATATAATGATAATCATATAAGAACTAAGAACGTACAACACCAATCAAGATCAAGCTTTAATAAAAACAAATTAACACGAAGCTAATTCGAGAAAATAGATTATTTTTTACGTAACAACTCGTATCATTTCACAGTGAAAGCAAATACTATGTGTCATTTTGTCCACCAACCCTTCAATGGCTATCTATACAGATTTAAATAGCTTTCCTATTCAGAAGATTTCAGCGTCAAATTCAGTAACGAATATGTTGGAATGAAAAGAGGTATTATTTTATTGGTTTAATGTTTTAAGTTGACCAATCAAGTTTATCCAGAAGCCAAAAAATTCATGTCTGAATATTTTTTAAATCCTTCGAATGGTTTGTTGCGCGTAAAACCCTTTTAAATGAGTCAGCAATATAAAGTAATTAAGATATTACCTACGCTTAAGGATGCGGCCAGCACAACATGTGATCCGACTACTCGGTGGCGTGGTAGTGAGTAAAATTATTTAGTTTTGACCAGGGCGCCTAGTTTCAAATAACTAAATCCGCAGACCCAAAGTAGAAGGTCCTCGGTCTTGAGAATCCTTAACGACGACTTAAAAATCAAACGTCTATCAACTACACCTGTTTGCTTGATGTATCTCAGAGCAAATAAAAGACGGTAACGTTCGTGCAGGTTTATTGGATGCTCGTTAGGTCTGACGTTCAATTGTTGTCATGTTTCTTTCAACAAACAAAATGATATAAATATAAAAAAATGTGGAAGAGCTTAAATGAAAACAAATAATAATAAGTTTGGGTTAGTTTGGGTTAAGAATAACACTTTCTATATAGCAGTATTGTGCAGTAGATCTCTTTCCCTTTGAGAATCCGTAGAAGCTATACTTCAGTAATCTACACCATGAAAAAAGAAATCCCCCTGTACAGAAAATAAATGAGTATGTACAAAATCTAAAAAAAAATATGCATACGGCGTAGAATCTTCATCGCGTGGCCAATTACCAAGAAAATCCTGACTTCAGGCAAAATCCAACAAATCCGCAGTCAATTAATTTACTCCACCAAACTGATAACTAGGCCAACTTCTCTAGCCCGAAATAAGATTATCCCCGTTAGGGCGAATTAGAAATTCTCAAACTTTTTGTTCGGTTTCCAGAGAAACAAGTGACGTCGGCAACAGCGCCTGCCAGAGGGTAGCATTCCTAAAAATACGACACAATCTGTTCCCTCCACCATTGCATTTACATGTACTTAAATTCGCTTAAAGAAATACAGTCGTAATTTAGTAAATTTATGACTCTCTCTCTCTCTCTCGCTCTCTCCCATTTCCAATCAATAGTGATCATATATTGTATTTTTAGAATATTTAGAGTAGACGCTTAGACATTTTTACGATTTTTAGACATTATTTATGTTACACATGGCGCTTGGAAACTTGGTTTCAAAGTTTCGTGATGAATCTCAATTAGCCGAGCTAAAGGTTCGCTTGACGAATATAGAGCCTCTTTTCAAGGAGTTTGAGGATGTTAGTTTAGAAATTAGTCTTATAGATGAATCTCGATATGATAGTAGAGAGTATAAAGCCTTTGAAGAGGAATATTTTTTAGGTATGGCGGCAGCCAACGAGCATATAGAAAAACCACAAGTAGCGCAAAGTTTAGCCTTTAATAGTAGCCCTCAACAAATAGCGTAAGCTAATTTAAATCAAAGCCCACATTTATTTAGTTCTAGTGCTAAATTACCAAATATAGGTTTACCTAAATTTCAAGGTGGCTTTGATAAATTTCCGCAAAAATGATTATAGTGGTACATCAAAAGGAGCGTATGGGGCATTTGAAAGCGATAAAAACAGCAAGCTTAAATGCCAATGTTTCAAGGGTTCTCATTTTGTTTATTATTGTGAAACCATGTTAGGGCTTCCAGTTTCTCAACGCATAGAGCAAGTTAAAAGGTTAAAATTATGTTTAAATGTCTTCGTTCAAGTCATCAAGTAGGCAAATGTCGGTTATCTGGTTGTAGAAAATGCAGTACCAAACATAACCCTCTTTTACACCTTGAAAAGAAACCACTTCCTGAGCTTAAAAATTCTCATCCCGTGACAGAAGATTCTGTAGATCAAAGTGCATTAGAAAATCAATATTTAGTTGCGGCTTCCTGTAGTAGTGTAGTTAAAGCAAAGTTTAGTCAAATCTTTTTATCTACAGCAGCTATTAAACATTCTAACAATGAATTTATTAAATGTAGAGCACCTCTTGATTCTAGATTCCAAGTTAACTTCATTACTCAAGAGTTAGTAACCAAATTAGATTCAAAATTACATAAGAAAAATGTTCCTGTTTCTGGTTTTAACCAGATTATAAGTCAAATATGCATTGAAACGCATTTAACTTTGAGATCGTTGCATAACAATTATAAGGTAGAAATTCCTTTTTTTAGTGTTAGACAGCATAACTTCAAGCATTCCTTTACATTCATTTGAAACTTCACAGCTTGAAATTCCGACTAATTTAACTCTTGCCGACCCGGAATTTAACAAAGCGGCAAACATAGATATCTTGTTAGGTGCAGCGATTTTCTTTGATTTACTTTGTGTTGGCCAAATCAGGTTAGGAAAAAATAAGCCACTTTTGCAAAAAACCGTTTTTGGTAGGGTAGTGTCTGGCCCAGTCCCAATTCAAAATCAAAATGTTAATAATAAACAAAGTTGTGATTTTGCTGGCATTGATATAGACGAGAGTTTAAAAAAGTTTTGGTCAATCGAAGAAATACCAACAAAATAGATCAATTCAAGCTCTTCCACATAGAACGTGAAAATAATTTTATAAATAGACTTAGTCGAGAAAAAAGAGGCAGATTTTGTGTAACTTTACCATTAAAAAATAATATTTCACAGTTAGGTGAGTCTTTAGGCATAGCAAAACATAGGTTTCAGACTTTAGACAAAATTTATCAAAAAACCCTTACTTAGAAAAAAATATTCTGATTTTATGTTAGAGTATAAGGAATTAGATCATATGACTATGATTCCAGGGTAAGAAATTGAAGTGGATAGTCCAGTTTATTACCTTCCGTATCATGCTGTATTCAATGAAGCTAGTTTGACAACAAAATTGCGAGCTGTATTTAACGCTAGTTCAAAAACATCCAATGGCATATCACTAAATGATGCGTTGAAGGTAGGTCCCACAGTGCAGGATGAATTATTTGATATTTTAGTACGCTTTCGGCAGCATAGTGTTGTAATCACAGCCGATATCGAAAAAATGTATAGACAGGTCAATGTTGCTCCTGTGCATCGCAATTTGCAACGCATCACTTGGCGAGATGACCCAGAAAACCCCATAGAACATTTTAGACTTAATACAGTCACATACGGAACTGCATCAGCTTCATTCTTAGCAACTAGGTGTCTGCAGCAAATAGCTAATGACATTCAGGATTGCCATCCAAGGTTAAGTTGTATAATTTCTAAGTGTTTTTTCGTGGATGACCTTATTTTAGGTACTTCATCTATCAATGATGCAATAGATTTTGATCAGTGTTTAACTGATACTTTAGGTCATTATGGAAATCCACTTCGAAAGTGGTGTTCTAATAAAACGGAAGTGGTAGATGCTTTAGCAAAGAATAAAGAGTTATCCTTAGGATATTTCATATATAATGACCATACAAAAAAAACTTTAGGTGTGTTCTGGCAAGCTGGGCACGATACTTTCGAATATGTTATTCACAATAGAGCTGTTGGCGCCGGTAAGGTGACCAAGCGTTTTATTCTTTCAGTGGTCTCCCAGATCTTTGACCCGTTTGGGTTAGTAGGGCCAGTTACAATTGGCGCAAAGATCATTCTACAAAAATTATGGAAGCTCAAGTTAGAATGGGATGAAGCCATACCAATAAACTTATTAACCTTGTGGGATAAGTTTTATACTCATTTAGGTTCTTTAAATTCCATTAGAATATCGCGGCAATGTATTATAGACAATGCAGTGCATCGACTGCCATGGGTTTTGTGATGCTAGCGAGACATCCTACGGCTCATGTTTATATATAAAATCTATAGACAATGTAGGAAATGTTCTAGTAAAGTTAGTTTGCGCGAAATCTAGAGTAGCGCCTCTTAAATTTGTTACGATCCCAAGACTAGAACTTTGTGGCGCATTACTTTTGGCACAATTAGCTCATAAGGTGTTAAATGCTTTGGACATTCCAATATCAAGAATTTATTATTGGACGGACTCTACTATAGTTTTGTCCAGTCCCTAGTAATTGGACAGTTTTTGTAGCGAATCGTGTCTCTGAAATTCAGGGTTTCGCAAGTGAGGCGAAGTGGAATCACGTTTGTTCAACTGATAACCCGGCCGATATAATCTCTCGCGGGGTGAATCCGTCCGAGCTACAAGAATTAGAATTATGGTGGGCTGGGCCGTCATGCTTGTAAACCTCCTCTGAACATTGGCCATCTTCTCCAATGGTCACTGAAAAGGTCACTGAACGTAGGAAGCGTAAAATTGTTCTGACAGGTATTATTCAAAATAAATCAATTTTTGAAGTAAGTTCAAAGTTATTTCAATTAAAAAAATTGGTAGCTTGGTGTTTTAGATTTTTTAATAATTTGCGCATTCAACCTAGTCATAGGATCCTTTATAAAACATTAACAGTTCCTTAAATGAACGCTGCATTAATTTCTCTTGTAAAGGTAGCTCAAAATCAATAATTTCCGGCTGAACTGAGCCCCTTACAAAAAAACGGCCACGTAGCACCAAATATAACTTTAAGGTCTTTAGGCCCGTTTCATAAATAGGATTTAATTTTAGTTGGTGGACGGTTAAGCAACTCAAAGGAGTCCTTGAAGTAAAATTTTGCCTCGTAGACATCCTCTTACTAGGTTAATTATTTTAGATTAGCATCGAAAAGAGCTACATGCTGGAGCTCAAGCTATTCTAGCAGCTCTTAGACAAAAGTTTTGGATCATCAATGGTAGGAGTACCGTGCGGATAATTTTAAGGGAAATTTACCAAAGTCTCGCATAACCTCACAAAGACCCTTTTATTCTTATGACATTGATTTTGCTGCCCATTTAACCTAAAGGATGGTAAACTCAGGAATAGTAAAATTGCCAAGGGCTATATGTGTTTGTTTATATGCTTTGTGACAAAGGCCGTACATATCGAGTTAGTAGGCGGTCTTAGTACTGACACATTCTTAAATTATTTGAAAAGATATGTTTCTAGACGCGGTCTGTGTAAATATATTTGTACCGATAATGGTACTAATTTTGTTGGAGCTAACAACGAGCTAGTTGGAATTCATGATGCCCTATCTAGGATTCAAAATGATATTCCTTTTAGGAATTATTGCTTAGATAATTATATAGAATGACATTTTATGCCAGCAAGATCCCCACACCAAGGCGGGTTATGGGAATCTGCAATAAAATCGGGTAAAGGGCATTTAATTCGAATAATTGGCAATAGAACCGTAATTTTTGAGGATTTATGTACTATATTTGCGCACATAGAGACGGTTTTAAACTCACGACCCTTAACCTATGTCCCAATGATCTACAAGTCCTCACCCCTGGCAACTTCCTCACTGGGGATTCTTTATGTGCATTGCCTCAAGGAGATGTCCTGGACCCGCCGACTAATGGACTGACTCATTACCATCAGTTGCAAGAACTAGTCCAGCATCTATGGTCTCGATGGAGTTCGAAGTACTTGGCCACCCTGCAGCAGAGAACTAAATGGCATGGAACTTCTGCAAACGTAAAGGTTGGAACTTTGGTTGTCCTGAAAGAAGAATCAACTCCTCCATCAGTTGGAAGGTAGGACGGATAGTAGAGCTACATCCAGGACATGACGGGCTTGTACGTGTTGCCAGTGTCAAGACAATGAGTGATATCGTTCGCCGGGCTATCCAGAAATTGTGCGCCCTTCCGGTAGAATACAACAGTGATGCTACTTTTGATTACTTTACGTTGTACGGTTATCAGTGTGGATGTTATGGTTGGACTATAATTATGTACTAAGACTTTGTTAATTTGCTTGTTTTGCATTGCACACATGTGCATTTTCTGCATTACGTTAATAAGGAAAAGACATGCTAAACCACTATGTATAACACTGGTAGTTTTAGTTTATTGTTATTAGTAGCCACCATATGTTTGAAAGGCAGAGCTTCCAAGGCCGGCGGTATGTTCGGTTTCCAGAGAAACAAGTGACGTCGGAAACAGCGCCTGCCAGAGGATAGCATTCCAAAAAAGAAAATACGATCGGCCTCGTATTGCCATTGTATTAACATGTACTTAAAGTCGCTTAAAGAAATACAGTCCTAATTTAGTAAATTTATGAATCTTAATTTATAAAAGTATAGTACAGTTAAGAGAAAACATCTCAGTCAGTTGGGCTGAACACTTTTTATCAGGCCTACGCAATTCAACTTCCTCTTAGGAGGGTTTACCAAGAAATAGAATGAGGTCAAGTCAAGATAGTCCACCTCGAACGCCAAGGTTCAAAGTTTAAGGGTCAGAAAAAAATTTGATCAATAGGTCAGTTCTACATTATACTGCGACATCACGAAAAAGACAACAAGATGGTTGCCACTAAATTTAATAACATCTTCGATACGCAGTACAACGTACCTAAGGCTGGATGATCTTATGTAGGTTGTATGTAAGCTGGCAGTATTAAGAAAACTGACTATAAAACCATTAGCCATAATGACTAATCGAACAGAAGCTAGCTCATTCCGGCCCCCGGCCATTTTTAACTCCTGACATCAAAAACGCTAAATACGTGGCACAATAATTCACGCCTAAACGTACCTTTAACCAAGAGCCTGTGTCCCTCTTGGAACCAGCTGTGAAACGACAGGACGGTGTTAGCAAATTTAGGGGACACAGCGCGATCACTAAAGCATCTTGACTGCTTGCATTAAGCGAAAGCTCAGTCGTTTAACATCAAACTGATGGTAGCACATCAATAAATTATGTTGTTTCTTGTTGGCTTGGTCCGCAAACATATCAAAATCGTACAAGGGTCGCTAGAGAAATATGTACACTTGGCAATATTCCAAGGGTACCCCTCGAGGTTAGGTAAACAACAATTGTCAAAGTCAGCTGTCTCATCTGAAGGTCATGATATCAGAAATAAACATTGACTGAATTTTTAAATATTGAAACAAATCGGGGAAAATAACAGACAGACTCCGAAGCCAGATCTCTGACATTAACGAGACTGTTTTAATGTACATTATCATCAAGAAGGTGATTATTCGGGAATCTAAGAGAACTATTGAATGTTTTGAAATGCAATCCTATAAATACCAGTGGAGATGTCCATATAGCCCCATCGATACTACTAAACTGCCCATGTCCGAGAAAATCAAGTTAGGTATACGACTGCAGAACTCTCAACTTTCCCTGTAACAGCCCGATAAAAGGTTAGGATCATAAGACAACCATGCAGGTATCTAAAGGAATACGCAATATTATATTTAGCTTGACAGACAAGCAAAATAGATGTAGGATTTAAGGTGAAATAACTAACTTTATTTGACCTCTATCTGTTGCATGTTTTCATACTAACTTGACATGTAACAAGTTCTCGTGCGTGTTGTGCTCGGATTTTTGCAACTTTTTTAAGCCAATAAAAAGAATAATGCAGCAAATTTTAGTAGTGGATAAGTTCGTATACCTTTACTCAAATTGCGTGACTCAGAGTTCATCAAATGACAGCAAGGAAGAAATGGCGGCATTTTTTTTTTATTTGTGAAATCATTATTATTGGCACCAAGTGCATTTCCCTTCCGACGCTGATTTGACTTCTAGTCCGTATTCCGGTTACCAATCCACAAGAAGGTCTGTAAAGGAGGTCAATTTCCTTCGGATTATGAGCTCAAAGCAGTCATAAGGCTAAGGGTGCGGATATTGAATCATATATACCTAATATCTAACCTTTTTCTAATATTAATTATTAATATATATGTGTCATAAGTCATATTTGAAAAATCCACATTTACATTCATATCGTATCTAAAATTTATTATGGCACAGTTTTACAAAAGATATTTTTTAACTACAAAATATTCTTCGCAACATTTAACATCCACCTGCTTGCTTTACTACAATTCTCAGATTTTTCCGTAGAGAATATGCTGCCTGAAATAGAAGCCGAAAAATATACTGCATTAAAAGCATAAAAGTATGCAGACTCAGGTTTGGATCATGGAAACTGCAAACAAAAAGTTTTCTGTGGAATATGAACTTCTGTAATATTTATCATATTCGTGGAGGTTTTTGTGAAATTTGCAGAAACCCTAAAATTATTTACATATGCATTGCCTGCTTGTGTTTTAGCAAATATGGAATGAACAGATAGATTTGTATGGTAAACATACAAAGTATACAATGTGCGGAAAGTCATTTGTTAGTTTGACTATAGATTATTTGCTATGGTACCAATATCCCTTATTATATCAGAATCGATCATACATCCTCGTATTATGAGCTTTATATTGTCAACTAACATAAAATCATACAGTGGAAAGTTTGAACTTAACCTTGAATCGCAATTATAAATTGGTGTTAATTAAAGTATAAACTGTTATGATTAACCTTGTTGACAGTTCAAAACAATACACGAATTAGAGGTCAAAGTTTGGTATAAAAAGCTGTGCAGCAGCCCACACCGGCAGAGTTTGATCTCCAGTACGAACTACCAAAAGGGAAAAGCCCCTCTGGCAGATCAAGGCTCTCACTTTAAAAAGGACCTATCAGTGCGAACTACCGAAACGGAAAAGCCACTCTGATCAGGCGCGTTTAAAAAAGACCTATCAGTGCGAACTACCGAAAGGGAAAAGCCACTCTGATCAGGCACGCCTTAAAAGTGAATAAGTGAAAATTAATAACGTCATAAGGCAAAGTTCTGTTTAAATTAACTACAAATAAAAAGTTAACTACGTACCTAAAACTTTCATCCACCAAATAATCTGGCCGCCCTTTTTACTATACGCCGGTCAATATAATTGTGACAAGTGGTGGAGGAAGCCGTTTCGACCCCAGTACATAGGACAAAGGGCTCGTCGAGGAGATACGCTTTTCCAGATAGACCCCTGATCCAGCTAAAAATAATATTTTCATCGATCCGAGCCATCTAAATTTTGTATAGCCGTGTTGACCCACAGGATTGTTTTCTGTATCAGTTTTCTTTGAGATTTTTTGGAAATCATAACAAATCGCAAAACACGCAATGGCAAAATATAAGAAAGAGAATAACCAACAAAAAATTGAGAGTAGGGCCATTATGGACAAAAAAGGGGCGTACAGTTAGAAGAACAACTACTAGCAATTGTTGGTGAAAAACGTTGCATAAAATTAAAATTTTAAACACTCGTAACAATCACAAATACCTTAGATAATAGAGAAAATAACACTTAGTCGGAGGAACATGCAAATAGAAAAAGAAGTAGAAGAAGTTTTTAAGAAGTAGGTAATATCGAAATAAAGGAGAAAATAATATATTGGTATATACAGGACGTATAAAGAATTTTGAACCCAACTGTCTCAGATAAGTACCTTACCAAGAAAATCACAATTCAGTCACTTGGAAAGCAAAATATACGAGGAACTATGAGATGAAATTAGAGTTTCATAAAAACTACATATCAATAGAAAATACGAGGAAAGATCAAGAATTAACGATGAATATCGGCAAACATAGGAAAAGTTTTACAGTACTATTATCTAAGGTACTACGGTAACAGAAACTAAGTAAATACAAAAAAATATATAAAAATTAAGTAAAAAGTAACCAGAAACTAAGTAAATGCAATGAAACCAGAAACTAAGTAAGAAGTAACCAAAATCTAAGCAATTACAAAGAAACCAAAAGCTAAGGCGACATCAGAAACTAAGTAACTAAGAAAAGGATTCAGAGGACAGATAGGACAATAGTACAGAGGATACGGAGGATATGAATATACAGTTAGTTATACAAGAGGCAAACAAAAAAAAAGAAAAATTTAACGAAATTAAAAATAGTGAAAATATAGACAAAAACGATGATAAGGACTTCGAAGAAAGACTGTTAGCGATTTTAGGGAAAAATAATGACAGTGCATAAAGTATCTACAAATCCAGGTGTCAATGATAAATACAGTAGATATTAGGGAAAATCACAATAAGACACTTAGAAGAGAGGAAAAAGTAGCATAGAGTATATAGAAAAATATAAGATATATATAAAATGAATGAATATGTACTTGAACTAGAAAATAGAATACATAGATGTTAGAATAGAAAATAGAGTACATACATATTGTATATACTTAGAGTAGAAAATAAAGCACATAGAAAAATATTAGAGGCACTTAGAGGAGCAAACAGAGATATATTAGAAAGATGGAACTAGAATTTGGAACGCAAGTGTTATTGACAACTATCTAAGATACCAGAGAAAGTCATAATAAAAACATGAAGGAATCCAAATAGATGATATAGAAAGTTAATATAGAGAAAAATGAAACTAGAAAAGTTTAGTTCATATATGGCAATAATAAAGTATAAATGGAGAGATGAAACTTTAGTTAAGTTATAATGAGAACGCAATTGTTTTCGATTAATACCGTACAGGGAAAGTCATAGAAAAACTATGAGCGTTTCAAGTGAGGAAAAACTAGGAGAAATATGTAAAAAGAAGTATAAAGGGAAACTAGGTAGAAGACGAGCTAATGAAAGAACATATAGGCATAGGCTATATGTTAAACCGACTTAGGTAGTGAGGAATATCTTATCGAGAAAATCACAACACTTAAGGGCGACGGAGCAAAGAAAGTTTAGAATATAAATATAAAAATCAGCTGATAAATTAAGAAATATACTAGATATAAATGGTGTAAAATAATGCATATATAAAGGCCGAATACATATAGTATATGAGATATAAACAGTATAAAATAATTCGTATAGCAGACCATACACATAGACATAATATATTATAGAATAGTGAATATGATTAAAAAAATATATACATATCATATACATACCAAGACTCTATATGAAGCCAGTGCGAGGCAGGATTCGGTGAGAAGGGAACCGTATGTAGGACAATGAAGGCAGCGTCACGATATCCGGAAAAAAGAGGGACTTAAGAAGAAAAAATGTTGAAAACAATGCAGTGAAAGGGATAAAGGCCACACAAAGTGGGCATATAGTAAAATTAACACCCAGATAGGGGAAAATTAAAAAAGATAATAATATAATTATAATGTGAAAAATAGAAATGTACACAAGGAGGAAATAATCTTCTTAAATTCAATTTCCTGGAGATCATACACTTCAGCTAGGGACAAGAAGAAGATGCCTAGATAGAGAAAAAAAAATTAAATGAGAGATGTATCATCAGTGTGATAAATAGAAATAAATAATTTAATAACTCACCTAAAGTTACAAAAGGGCAAACTCTCTGTCTCTCAGAGTTGATGGATTAAACTGGTGTGAAGATACTTTGAGGCAGCGCTGCAGCAGATGGACTCAATCACAAAATGGCTCGAGTCAACTATAGGCGTAATAAGATAGCAACTCATCCAAACATGCCCAGCAGAGGACGACAGCAGCCCTAAAAAATAACAGAGGAAAAGAAAGGGTACAGACCGTTCAGGACACTTAGACTGATACGTCATAATTACTGACGCCTTTAAAAATAATTCACATGTCTTAGATAGACTCATTTGACATTTATAAGTTTAGCCACAAGATGTCTCTGATATTTCTTTTTATTCCCGATTTCATTTTGTGGTTAGAGTGCGTTCCGTTTTTACTCATTTTTAAATACGTTCTCTAATGCGAACTGCTACTTTTACATTTAATGCAGTGCTGCCCTGAAGCATTAACTTTAATATTAAATATCTAAAAATGTGGTTTGATAAATTTAATAAAGATGTTGAATTTTTAATTAGTTGATGAGCTAACCCAAACTTACTTATTTTAAGGGCAGAGCAGCTAATAATTATTTCTTGTTTATATCCATCCATTTTTGTCATGCAATTATTATGTTCCATGTAGGATCGTACATTTTATATTTAATATAGCATAGCATATAAATTCAAAATATTTAAAAAAATATGTAATTAAGGTATCCCCTAAATTAGGAAAAATAAAATGCAATTATGAGGAAACATACATTACCGGGTATTATTTATTTCTGAAAAAACTCCCAATGTCACCAAAACAAAAACAAAGCATCTGGACTTTTCAAAATAACACTAAAAATACTACGGCAAAAGTTAAAAAAATATTCATTAGTCTTCATTGCCTGAAGAATCAAACTCATCAGAGTCAGATTCATTTAAGTCTATTCTCACTGGAAGAATGTTAGAAGCATGAATTTATTTTTCTTTTTCCCATGCCTCACTTATCAGGTTGTCTGTGTGTCTGACATAGTTTTTCCATTTTTGAGGCGTGACCTTAAATTATTTTTAAATTATAATTTACCTAAAATAATTTTTTAATAATGGCTCATCTAATACTACAGGCGTTAACGAATAAGAATTATTCTTATTTTTCATGTATTCTCTTAAAAAAACTAATCTTTTATGGGCGATGGATGGCTGTTCCATAGAGACTTTCTGTTGGAAATTGCCACTTTCTCCATTTAAATTTTAATTTTTTTCAAGCCAACATTTAAGGAACCCAATGATATCTGGGTACCATCAATATCCAGCAGTTGTTGTTTAAGTGTTTTTAGTTCCTAAAAAAGAACAGAGACATAAATAGAAATATAATTACTACAAAAATTTAAAATCTACCTGCTGCATACATAGCATAAAGTCTTATTCTTATGACATGCTGGTGTACTTTGTAAAGTGGAGTTCCTCGTGCTGAAACATGAGCAGCCTGAACTTTGACTCTATAGTTATGATCAGTTTCGATGCCCTTAGAAACCAATCTTTGAATAGAAGACAAGGAAATATCTAATGCATCTGCAACACGCTATAATAATATAAAAAATTAGGAAAAATGACAATTATCATATACCTACAATATAATTTTATTAATAATATGAAGTTAAATAATTTTTCCCATATCATTGATACTTACATTATACACGGCGCTCAAGGGTAAAAGCGGTTTACCGGCATCTTTTTCTTGGGTAAAATATCGCACCAATTTTAAAATAAGAGCTTGCTCTTTTTCAGTTAATCGATAAGGCATTTAAAAAAGATTATTTCGTTTTGATTTGAAATCTGAACTTGACGATACTCCGACAATATCATTTCATTCCTTCGCATATCTCACTTTTCGAATGGCCCTCCGCTCGCTACGGGGGCTCAAGAAAATGAAACTAACCAGGTGCTAACCCAATCTAACCCAAAAACAAGAAAAAACAGTTTAGAAATATAACCTTAAAAAAAAATTAAAATACCGACGGGGTTTGAACTCGAGTCGCCGAAGTGAAGGCTAATCATACAAACCCCTAGACCACCAGGGCACATACAAACGATTGGTTGGGTTGCATCACGAAGACATGGCGCGCAGGCAGGCGATGGTGCGCGCGCACGCATGGAATGAAATGATATTGTCACAGCATCCGCAGGTGAAATTTGATGCTAATAGATGTCAGTGTCAATAGCACCTATCAAATTTAATTTTTCCACTATAAACTAATATAGGAAATACGTTCACGGCATTTAAAGAGATGGCATGATATGACGTAACGGTCAAAGTGTGTTGAATGAAGTTTACTAACAAATGAGAAAAATAATTAATGGAAATTATTTGAATTAGTTTCATATCCATTTGCCTGGGAAAACCAAGCTTGTGTAGTTGAACATCACTCTATATCTAGGAGTAGCTGGAAAAAATACTAATAATAATAATAACAATCATGTAACAAAACAAATTACAGGGACAGGTTTACATATATGCAATCCATATGAAAACAAATACTGCTACCTACAAAGACTTTTAGGTGATATCCTAAAAGGATCAGCAGATACCACAAAACCATTTCACAAGGACTCAGTGCAGGACCGGAAAGCTTACCGCGCAATGAGACATCATCGCTGGTCACTAATGGTCAACACTGAGAGAGAGGATAATGAATATATTATTATGCATCCTGGAGAGGTCATGGAATTAATCTGTATGGATCCAATACAAAGCAATAAAACGTCAGCTACAGGTGCACTAAGAACATCCATCCCATGTTACTGTAAGCAACAAATAAAAAAGAAATTAATCACTCCAAACCGATTTACCGGTAATATTATCAGTTACTCATGTAATACCAGCAGCATGGACAAAATTTAAAACGTTTATACTGAATCCGATAGCAAATTTATAGCCACCCAAATTCAGTAATATGCAAGAATGCATCAACCACAACTGGTCAATATCCATACGACATCAACCAACCTAACATCAAGTAAAGAATTGGTACAAACGATTACGTCAGAAATCAAGCAAACGCAAACATCATCAAAAAATTATAAATGGATAAACGAAAATCACAATATCATGGTTATATGGAACAGTATACTATCATTTACAGTAATATACATAATATTTCACAAACTGAGTCAACACTACCCCTACTAGCCACCCCTGTACAGGGTGATCCTCTATAATGTCGCCCCCATATAATTTTTTATTTTAAGTGTGCCAAAAAAAATAAAAGTATGGTTATGTAGGTACTGAAAAATACTTTTTTTCTGCGTATCAAAAATATTGGAAAAATGATCAGTATACGGGGAAAACCAAAAAGTTATTTTTTTTCAATGGAACACCCTATATATGAATTTATTTTTCGATTCCTTAAAAAATTCTAAGCATATTTTATGTATGATGTTATACTTCTAAAGTTAGTAGTTTCACAGCTATAAACAGTTGAGAAGCGGTACTTTGGCTACTTTTCACCTTGGCAGAAAGAACATCATTAGAGATGGAGTAAAATAAATTTCACATTCCTATCTTAACTTTTCAAGAGCTATCTGACGCTACTAACTGGCAGGCGGTACCATGGGTACCAAATCTGGTACCTCGGTAGGTACCATAAGTTAGCACCATCAGATAGCTCTTGGAAACTTAAGATAGGAATGTGAAATTCATTTTACTCCATCTCTAATGATCTCCTTGCTACCAAGGTGAAAAGTAGCCAAAGTACCGATTTTCCTGTTTATAGCCGTGACACTACTAACTCTAGATGTATAACATCATACATAAAATATGCTTAGATTTTACGAGGAATCGAAAAATAAATGTATAGGGTGTTCTATTGAAAAAAAAATAACTTTTTGTTTTTCCCTGTATACTGATCATTTTTCCAATATTTTTTTTACGCAGAAAAAAAGTATTTTTCAGTACCTACATAACCATACTTTTAATTTTTTTGAGACACTTAAAATAAAAATGTTAAAGGGGGGCGACATTATAGGGGATCACCCTGTACATGCAGCAAATGGAATCATGCACGATATACTATTTATAATAACATGTAGCATATTTCTAATATTCCTAATATATCTATTATTTAAATTATATAGACACTTACGTAATACGACCAGCTCCACCAGCTCAAATCACTCCCCCACACTACAGGATGGATACACGTTAAGGATAGAGAATCAAAACTCAGACGATAGCCTAAATTGCATATTTCAAAAGACTGCGGCAGTCGACCCCAGCAACATGACCTGCATACCATTTCTGCTGACTATACAAAGTAGTATAAATACGTATCGTATCATAATATTATAATATTTAGAAATAATAGGTTAGCTGTAATTAAAATTATCGTAATATGTATGTTAAAATACGAATAGATATAGAACTGCCAGATATACATAATCAAAAGAATTATTTTTAATCATTTATACCAGGGATTTACAACAAATAATAAATAAGAATCTGAGATATGGTGAAATGGTATAAGATAATCAAATTCTAATAATAATAACACTGGAACGTTTTAAAATATTTTTTATGCCTGAAAATATACATATAAGGTAGGACGCCCAAATCTGACCACAACGGTCATATATTGCTATTGTATTTGGCAACTAAAACATTGATTGATTGTTATTAAATTAGTTATTAGTTAATTATTAAAACAAACCTTTCTTTTGTTCCATGTAAGCAAAAAGCACTGGGTCAAGCAACATACAGAGTCGTCAACACTTCAAGACTAATACCGGGTTGACAAAACTGAACCACGGCACGAAGTGGACAACAAGTGACATGAATGGGCAAACTATTGCATCCAGCCAGAAAGTCTTGGACCGAGTAGAGATCAGTACGGTCGGATTGTGATAGTGAGAAAGTGTTAATATAAGGTTGAGCGAAAAATGTAAAAATCAATATATGTAGTAAGAGAATAGCATATCTGGTAGTAAACTCCGAAGGCCGTCATTTTCTGGAGGGAGGGCATGTATCAACTAACATAAAATCATACAGTGGAAAGTTTGAACTTAACATTGAATCGCAATTATAAATTGTTGTTAATTAAAGTATAAACTGTTATGATTACCCTTGTTGACAGTTCAAAACAATGCTCGAACTAGAGGTCAAAGTTTGGGATAAAAAGCTCTGCTGCAGCCCATACCGGCAGACCCTGATCTCCAGGACGAACTACCGAAAGGGAAAAGCCACTCTGATCAGGCACGTTTAAAAAAAACCATGAGTGCGAACTACCGAAAGGGAAAAGCCCCTCTGATCAGGCACGTTTGAAAAAGACCTATCAGTGCGAACTACCGAAAGGGAAAAGCCATTCTGATCAGGCACGCCTTAAAAGTGAATCAGTGAAAATTAATATCGCCATAAGGCAAAGTTCTCTTTAGATTAACTACAAATAAAAAGTAAACTACGTAACTAAATATTCAGTCAGATCAAATAATCTATCCGCCCGTCAGTCTAATTGTAACAGCCCTTCAGGCTAGCTATCCCTATCTCTCGCTGCTGTTCGTGGGTAACATTTTCGCGAGGAATATCCCAGGGGACTTACGCGATATGCATTCCCGAATATTTTGGTCATACTTACAACCTTCCATACTCAACCCGAAGTTAATAAACGGAGCCTTTTTTACACCGAATGTTTCTATCCATCTCTCCCAACTACCTATATCTGAGCTCGTCTTCTGAAAGAGCACAGCGCAACTACTGCAACGAAATCAGTTCCATAGGCAACAAACGGTAGGAGCGTGTATGTGGCAATATCTTTTAGCAATACTATAGCAGAACTATGATAGTGACAAACCAACTTTGTAAGTTTTGAGAAACTAGAGAGTGCTCCACACACAGACCAATACTACTTCAAACATGACTTATTTTAAATTATTTCTACGCGGCCAAATATAAATCCGTTTGAAAATATATTCCTATCCGGCTATCAAAAGTGCTATTCTATCGGTATCATTTAGTAACAATTTTTATTTCAATGGCACATATAAAAGGGTGTTTAACGATGTACTCCAAATCCAACTAAGCTCATTTTTGAACTGGCTCTTATAAAGTCATTCTAACTTCTGTAAATTATTGCACTAGTTTATATTTTGGGCATATGCACATAAACAAACCTACAGTCCACATGCAATCAGTGGGATGCTTCATCTATTTTTTATTGATTTATAGACAACCTATTTGTAGATGATGTTGTAGTTTGTTTTAGCGCGGATATTTTTTTTTCTAGAAATAAGCCCTTGCCCTACAACTGTAGGTATTTGTATCATTTGCATTTGATTTTTTGCTAATAAATATGCAAACCTATACCTAATCGAATTTTAGTATATTTTAAATGCAAAATATTGGAAAATTTATCAACACAGTCTTTCAAATAGCACATCCGAAATTTATCGAACGTGCAACTTAATTCGTCTAGACTGTTATATAATAATTTATATAAAACCGATTCATCAATGTTCGATATATAGGACAGAAATATACCTATATTTGGACAATGGAAAATCGAACGATCATTATTCCATATAAACGACATTTGGATAAATCTGACCATTATAATTCAAATCCAGTTAAGTTAGGTCAAGAATCAAACTCAAATAAAATGATTCACGAGAGGAGGTCAGCTGAAAATATTCTGAGACAGTAAATAAGGAAAGCGTCGACAATAATTTTACTTACATTGTGGGCTATATTAAACTGGAACCTTCGTTAATACTTAATAACTCTTTTATTTTTTAAGATTTTTTTATTATCTTTAGATATACATATTATGACATAAAATAGTTGAATCAAATAGGGCTGTGCAAAGCGAGTCAACTTCAGTGTCGTACGGAAAAGGGGATATTTTTCATGATCAATTTAATTCAGGTCGTTGCAAAAAACGGCTAAATGAAGGTCGGCAAAAAAGATTTGAAGGGGTTTGAAATATTGGCCATTAAAAAACCAGGTCAATACAAACAAAATTAAAATTGATACTTTTTTTGAAATTTTGAGTTGTGGGTGATATTAAATTGGAACCATTTTGGAATGCATAATAAATTTTTAGTTTCAAAAGATTTTTTTATTATTTCTAGATTTTATTTATGTTCGGCACAGACACAATAGGAAAATCCTATGTCACTCAACGAGCGAGCGGTGCGCGTGCGGGGAGCATGGTGGACGTTAAACTTGAAGCGCAGTAGATTCAAGTTTTTGGGAAAAACGTTACTCGGCAGTTCATTTCAGAGCGAGGCAGTACTCCAGACAAAAGAGTCTCTAGGTGTTCGCAACTGAGCCGTATGTATATTGATGAGCAGCTTGTGTATGACAGGTGTTTCTGTTTGGCACAACTCTAGGTGAAATCATAAATGCCAGCTCGTTCGAACACCTTCCGTAGTAGTATCGATAGTAAATAGATAGGTCCGCCACATTTCTTCAATGTCCCAAGCTATGAAGGTCTTTAGTCAACTCTGGATCATCCACAAGACGGACTGATCTCCTCTATATGTAGTCCAATATCTTGAGCAAGTGTTTCGGTGCCGAGTTCCACACATGGGAACAGTATTCCAGAGATGGTCTTATCAGCACTGCAGAAGATAGAAGTGTATACAATTTTTTTGCTCTACAGAGTGCTCCTCGCTTTTGTGCTGCTGCCTTGGCGATTTTGGTGCCGTGATTGCTCCAAGACATGTTGTTTTTTATTTTGATGCCCAGCATGTTTATGGATGAGGCCAGAGTCAGTGATAAGTCAGGTCCTGCGGTGTTTGGGTTAAACTGTACTTTATTTTCCTCACCCCATCGCACGATGACATTTATATCTCCATTGATGGCAGCAATATGATTTTCTCGCTCGCGTTCATTGGAGTCCGCGATATGAATGAGGATATAAGAGTGCTGTCGTCTGCAAAGCTGGAAACAGAATTGTTTGTCTTTTCTAAGAGATCATTGATATAGAGCAGGAAAGGTATGGGATACAATATACACCATTGAGGAATTCCGGCATTGATTTTAAATTCATCTGAGAGATGTCCATACCAACTCGGATGCTTCGATCCCTTAAGAAAATGGAAAGTCCGTATGCTGTTAATTTGCTTAATCCACCATGCCACACTCTAACAAATGCTTCTGATATGTCGAGAGCCACTGCACGAGATTTGCCGTAGCTCTCGGTAGCTTTGGTCCACAGGTAGGTCACGTAAGTCAGGAGATCTCCCGTCGAGCTGTGCTTCCGATTCGAGATATTTTAAGAGCTGTTCACTGTTCATTTTCTCCATAACTGTGGATCTGATGGGAACTAAGGCAATTGGATGGTAGTTATTTGGAATCATTTTTTGTTCTCCTTTATTCGGGATTGGTTGCACTAGAGCGTATTTCAAGCTAGAAGCAAAGCATGCAGTTCTGTAAGATAGGGAGAAAAGCCTGCATGGTGGAGCTCTTAGTTCAGCAGCACATTTCTTAAGCACTAATGCTGGAACGGCATCCGGTTGTTACTGTCTAGGATTTCGAGTGTTCGTTTAACTACGCGTTGGCGAAATACCAGATCTGGAACTGAAGAATTCTCTATTGGGATAGTTGGGGGAGCCGGCAAGAATGTTCGCTTTTTCTTTGGTCGTTTCCGCTATTGAGTCATCATCGTTGGTCAGTGGTGAGATTGACGTCTTAGAGAAAACCTGATTGACAACTTTGGCAACTGACCAAAAGGATATTGATTTGTTGAAACAGTTCAGAGGCTTGTTCTAGATCTGCTCGTTACAGCCCCCCTTGCTCTCGTCACTAATTTCTAGTCGTGATAAATATATTCCGGTTTTCGGCTGTCGGATCACTGTGCGATTTGCGGTAGGCGGCATTTTTAGCATCGACTGCTCTTGAGTAGTTTTTCCAAGCTATCGTTTACTGTTTGAAATGCTTTTCATAGATGTGGAGATGAAAGCTTCCATACCAGCTAGGATAAAATGAGTTATTTCATCTGCAGATTCAATGGTGTTTTGATTCCTAAAGCAGGCATCTTTCAAAGGAAACGAGAGGTGAAACCCGCGAAAATCAGGCCACTTTGCAAATTTGTAATGCCAAACCTTTCTGGGTATCTGTGGCTTCTGTATTTTGATAGCATGTTCACAGGTTGCGTAGGTAAGATTGTGGTTTGATGGATCCAACGGAGCTGGGAGAGTTACGATGTAGAGAACAGAATTAGTTGTTAAAAATGGATCCAGGAGACTAGCAAAGTCTTTTTGACGCTCAAGGATCCTGGTAGGTTCGTCAACCATTTGACCAAGTCCGTGACTTATAGGAAAAGGCTCGGCTTCTCGTCCTTCATCGTCGTTCTTGTTGGAGTGTTTCAACCAGTCGATGCTATGTACGTTGAAGTTTCCTACTATGACAATTTCTGTCGTTGAATAGTTGATCTGCAAAAAAAAACGATTTGATTGCCAAGATTTGGGAAAAGCCGTTTATATTGGTGTTCGCTAGGTGGTCTATGCAAGCAGCAAATGAATTTGGTTGCTCGATCTGTGCTTAATTGGTGGATTTTTGCAACAGGCAGAAATACATTCGTTTTGAAAAATACTCCGTTTCCGTACGCCACTGAAGTTGCCCTGCCTCGCACAGTTCTTTCTGATTCTAATATCTAAGGCTATTCCATATCCAAAAATAATAAAAGCTTTTGAAAATAATTGGCTTTTAGGGATTATTTACAAGGTCAAGAGTAGCCTATTTAGAATAACTTAGTAGATAATTATAATTAAGATAATTGGGCATTTTAAGTTTACATTTTCTAAAATTAGCTTGTAACTTATAAGATCGTATAAACAATAATTTGTCAACCTACAACAGTACTTAAGTTACGTCACTTAGTGTAATGAATTACAGTGTAATAGTTTGTCCCCACTATTATTTAGATTAACTTAGTGAATCATAGACCAGAATTGATTTTAGGAATAATAAAATGCCACAGTCCAATACTAATGATTTTAGCTCATTAATCCGTGCTTCAAAAGAGAGACCAATAAAGTTAGGAAGTCATTATCTGCGAGGTTTTCAACAACTTAGGCTTTGCCATTTTTTAAGGCTATGACACTTCGCACCTACTCCCCGCATCCCGACCTCTGCATTCGCCATAAGTTTTCGGCCACGAAGTCGTTAAGATTTAGACAAAGTGAAAGTCCAATAACGCTTAATTGTTGTAAAAAATTAAATGTTGCAATTAAAAATGCAGGTTAAATAAGACAAAAAAAACTAGAATTAAAGAGAAATTAATAACAGATATAGAAAGTACGCAATAATGTAGGCAAAGTATGAAACAGTACCTAGAGTAATAAACCTGAAAACATTCCAAAAAGCAGATACTGAAGGACAGATACACAAAACAGTATCCAAAAATTGACAGGCCTTTGCAGAGATGCACGCGGGTGCGGGGGGGACATTGAAAATGATGAATAAAAACGCTAAAATGTGATTTGTATTGTAATTCAAATACTTTTTAAAAGCAGAGTATAAAAAAGTAAAACTACAAACACGAGTTTTTATAATATATACCATATATATAAAGAAATGTAATTATAATTAATAATAAATATTATCATAATTAAATAAATAAATAAATAAAAAGGGTACAGATATGAAGACCTGAAAAATTACACACTCCTTTTAGGTAGGAAAATCTATTAATACATAATTGGACCTAACCTTACTGTAATATGGTGGTTACTTATTCCGATTTGTTTTAGCTCGTTTTGGTGCTTTTGAAGATTTTTAGTTACTTTTGATTAGTCGTTCAATCAATTTTCGGTTAGTTTCAGTTAATCCCAATTTATTGTAGTCTCTGAACCTACTCCTGCTATACGTTTTAATCAAATTTAAACTTTTTGGTCAGTCGCCAAAATTCAGTTCGTTTTGGTTAGTTTTAACTTACTTTAATTTTTTCAATCTATTCCGACACGTTTTAGCCCATTTTGGTGCTTTTGGCTACTTGTGCTTAGTTCTCGTTAGTCACTCAATCAGCTTTGGATTAGCGTTAATTGCTATTAATTTATTTTGGTCATTTAAACCGGTTTCGATACGTTACAGCCAATTTTAATGTTTTTGGTTAATTTTGGTTAGTCGCCAAATTTCGGTTAATTTAAGATGGATTCAACTTACCATAATATTTTTAATCTGCTCCGATATGTTTTAGCTCTTTTTGGTGCACTTCGTCGCTTCTGGTTAGTTTTGGTTAATCGGTCAACCAACTTTCGGCTAATTTCAGTTATTTTTAATTTATTTTAGTCATTTGAGCCATTGAGTATTTAGTCAATTGAACCGGTTCCTATACGTTATAACTTATTTTAATACCTTTAATCAGTTCCGATACGTTTTAGCCATGTCTGATGTTTATGGTTACTTTTAATTAGTTTTGGTTAGTAACATGGGGGATGAGGGTGGAGCTTATTCAAAACCGGATGATATAGGGAATGCCTTTGCTGGATATTTCCGGTCGGCATTCCAACCCTCCGATAAAAATGCATGCAGAAATACATTTGATGGTAGCACTTTTGATTTTTCTCCAATATCAGAAAATGTTATCCTTAAAGCTGCAAAAAAATTAAAACCAAAAAAATCAACAGGCCCAGACGGCATTCCGGCCTATATTTATAAGGGTCTAGCAGAATTTATAGCTCCAGCGCTGAAACACATCTTTAATTTAGCAATAAAAATAATGAATTTCCTGTCCCCAGTCTTTAAAAAGGGTAGCAGGAATAAAATAAAAAAATACAGTCCCTTTAGTTTGATAAATATTTTAGCAAAAATATTTGAATCTATACTTTTTGATGATATTTCAGAATTTATAATACCCAAAACTAGTCCAGTACAGCATGGGTTTCTTAGAGGTAAATATACAGTAACAGATTTGACATTGTTCTCAGAATATGCTGCGGAAGCTAGTGCAGGCAAAAATCAGTTGGATGTTGTTTACACTGACTGCGAGAAGGCATTTGATAGGGTTAACCATGAATTGCTGCTTGATAGACTGGTGGACTGGGGAATATCAGAGAGTGCCTATAAATTTTTGAGGTCTTATCTTGCGGGTAGGGTCCAGTGGGTCAGGGTGGGCTCAAGTAGCTCGGAGACTTTTGTGGCCACTTCTGGTGTTCCCCAGGGAAGTAATCTGGGTCCTTTGCTGTTTCTTTGCTTTATCAACCCTCTACCAAGATGCCTCACTTGTGCTATTGGACTTCTGTTTGCAGATTATTTTAAGCTTTACAAGATTATTAAGACTCAAGAAGACTGTGAACTGCCACAAAATGATGTAAATAAATGTGTCACATGCTTCCAGAATAGCAAAATGTCTCTTAATGTAGAAAAGTTTTCAGTTCTCACCTTTACTAGAAAAGTCAACCCTATTCTAAGCAACTATCAAATTGGCGAGTCCACCCTGATCCGTGTTTCTGAAGCCACTGATTTGGGAGTTTTATTCCAATCAAATATGAAATTTAACAGTCATTACATCAACACTATCAGGAAGGCATTCAAGGCATTGGGCTTCCTCATAAGAAACAGTAAGGGTTTTACGCAACTATGGTAAGACTGTATAATGCATTGGTTAGACCGCATCTTGAATATGCCTCTCAAGTATGGATGTCTTTACAGTTAGCACACATTGACCGGATATAAAAAGTGCAAAAGCGGTTTCTCCGTTATCTATATGTGGTTCAGTATAATGCTTGTCCCTACAGGATATCATACAGGGGTATGCTGGATGCTATCAAAGTTCAAACTCTCTTGCAAAGACGAGAAAAACAAGCTGTGCTATTTCTATTCAATGTGCTAAATAACTTTAAGTATAGTGAATCTAATTTCATAAATTACGTTAGATTGAATGTACCAAAGATTAATCTTAGATTGCCAACCGATCAAAAATTCTTTTTTGCTGATACTAATAAATTGTTATCCCCTTTTAAACGTGTCGCGAGTAATCGTGATGACAGTTCTTTTAACTTTTTCTTAA
>MU183244.1:218140-285614 GCA_016904865.1 Pissodes strobi | reverse complement strand
ACAGGGTGATAATTAGTTAGTAGCTTTATGAATTATTATATTTGACAATATCTGTAGCAAATAAGGTACTTAGTCAAGTCTAGATAGATATTCTTAACACTACACTCGGAGATTTGAAGGCTGCTCTGGGTCATTTTTAATTAGGTATTATATCTTAAGCCTGTGTGATAATCCTAATTTTATTGGATTTTAATAAGTTTGTTTTAGGTTTGTTGTGTATTTTTTATTTTTGTCTTGTTATTTTCTTAATTTTAGGGAGTTTTAATTTAGTGCTCTGTTATGCTTTACATGTAATTACTTTGAAAGGTGTTTGTAAAGTTTTGCCAATAAAAAAAAGTCAATCAGCTTTCGGATAATTTTAGTTAGTTTTAATTTATTTCAGTCATTCGAATCGGATCCGATACGATATAACCAATTTTAATGTTTTCATTAATTTCAGTTAATCGCCAAAATTCGTATAATTTAAGATGGTTTCACCTTACCTTAATATTTAAATATGCTCCGATCTGTTTTAGCAGTTTTCAATTTGTTTTGGTTAGACGCTCAAGCATCTGTGAGTTAATTTCAGTTAGTTTTAATCTATTTTATTCATTTTAATCAGTTTTTTAGAGTTTTTGGTAATTTTTAGTAAGTCACCAAAATTCGTTCAATTTGGGTTAGTTTTAACTTACTTCAATATATTTAATCTATTTCGATACATTTTAGCCCGTTTTGATGCTTTTAGTTACTATTGGTTAGTTTTGGTTAGTCGTTTAATAAACTTTTGGTAAAGTCCAGTTAGTTCCAATTTATTTTAGTCATTTGAGCCTGGTCCTATACGTTATAAGCATTTTTAATGTTTTTTGTTAGTCACCAAAATTCTGTTAAATTTGGGTTAGATTTAAGTTACTTCAATATTTTTAATCTATTTTGATACGTTTTAGCCCGTTTTGGTGCTTTTGGTTACTTTTGGTTAGTTAGTCGTTCAATCAACTTTCGATAAAGTTAGGTCAGTTTTAATATTACTTTCAGTTAGTTCCAAATTACTTTAGTCACTTGAACCGGTTCCGTACGTTCTAATCAAATTTAATGTTCGTGGTTTGTTTTCGTTAGTTTTGGTTAGTTTTAAGTTACTTTAATTTTTCTAACCTGTTCCGAAACGTTTTAGCCCGTTTTGGCGCTTATGGTTAGTTTTGATTAGTGGCTCAATCAACTTTTGGTTAGTTTCAGTTAGTTCTAATTTATTTTGGTTATTTGAGCCAGTTCCGAGACGTTATAAGCAAAATTTAATTTAATGTTTTTGTTAGTTTTGGTTAGTCGCAAAAATTCGGTTCGTTTTGGTTAGTTTTAACTTACTAAAATTTTTCTAAAATGTTCCGATATATTTTAGCCCGTTTTGGTGCTTTTGGTTAGTTTTGGCTAGTCGTTCAATAAACTAGAAAAACAGAAACATTTAATAAGTAGAAGCCCGAAGCATTACTTGTATGCTAGAATTGTTTAGCAAGGAAAGTCAGAAAAACCGCGTATTTTAGTCATATTGTGCATAAATATCCGATAAACCGTGGATGATAATTCTAGAATCATTGAAACAGCGCTCAAGAAAAGGTTTCAGGAAATATGAATGTATCGATCTTAATTACCGATTTACTACTGAATGATCCATTTGACTAAAACGGAGAAGGATTTGCATTTCAAGAAGTTCATGAAAGCCGGTGAAGGCATTCCATTTTAATAATATCCAACCTCCATTGATAGAGGGGACACGTTAAGATAGGAAAGGAGAGATATTTCCAAAATTATATTATTTGGCAGAATTTCACACATTTTATGGAGTTCTCCGATGCCCTGTATTTTATCGATCATAATAAAGCATTCGATTTCATTGTGTAGAATGTATTAATGCTAGTCGGTGTGAAAATGTCTATATAAATCAGCCCTAAATTATTTTTTTATCCAGATTAATATTGTGTCTGTCAGTATTTGATAATATTTAAAAATGTCAGTTGCCAAAGCCAACGCTGATGGAGAGTTTACTCTCCTGCAACCAAAACATAAAATAATGTGACACATGAGGATGTAGTCACTGATAAAAAACAGAAAATTTGAAATTTGCTAGAAACAGCTTCTGATTTCGCTTTAGATAAACGATTTAATTCATATACCTATAATTAAACCATATTTTTTGTAAAGGTCGTTACTAGAGGTGTTTGTTAAATATTTGGGCATGTAAAATTAAAGCTGTATGAAAATGATTATAATAAGTTCGGGAAAAAATGAGAATAGTGCTGAACTTATGTTCATGTTACAACTGAGAATATTAAAGTTGGAGAGCATATTTTCCACTAATTCTATGTTACATTATCTAAGGACTATCAATTAATTATTTCGGCTTTCAGTTTTTCACAGGAATTTTGGGTGTCAAGTAGCCAAAGCAAATTCCATTTCAACTTAAAGCTTTTACAAAATGCTTCATAAGCACCAACTTGATATGCCTTGGTTATGTTGTTTTCTCTGGTAACGAAAATGGCCGTTGATTATTCGTTTGATGTGTTTTCTAGCAAACACATTTTAATTAATAGTTCCCTTATACCGTTACAGAATACCAAGACAATTTTCCAAAAGGAAAGGGTAATAGATCCCGATGTAATTTACGATAAAAAGTAATATTAACACCCAAAAAGGGTAGATTCGTATAATTCAATCTGGATGCAAGTAATAATGGAGAGCCGTTTGACAGGTTCAGACCTCTAATGAGACCATTCAGTTCTGGCGGATGCAAATATTGGACACTTTATGAATCCTACTCTAAAACCAATGTCATGTTCTGATTGCGTACATTGAGCTTCAGTAGCTGCTGAAGATTCTGGTATCATCTTCCGGGAATCTCAGTAGACTGCTGAATAATGGAATACAGGTCAGGTCTCTATGCTGATTCTATATCTGTCTATTATTCCTCTTAGTGCTTTTGATATTTGCGAGACAAAAATAGCAGCCACCGTGATTGTTTATTTGTTCCCTCTAAACTATTGTTGGTACTCCAAATATTAAGCATTTCTTCTTTCGAACTGTCCACTGTCGCTAGTGTTCAACGCATATTTTACAAATAAATAGTGATGACTAAGATTTATCCTGATCCTCTAAGTGGACGCCAGAAGGGGCCAGATAACTCCTTTGTAGAAAATGAGAAATACATTTTCTTCTTTCTTCAAAGTGTGTTCGCCATATTCATACCACATAACTTTCGGACGATTCACATAGGTCTGCTTGTGAATGCGATGGTTTTAAATAAATATTTTATATATCTAAAGAACGCTGAAAATGTTCACAAAATGATAGCACAACTTTACATACGAAAATTCAATGGTAAGTCCAACCCTACAAGGTAAAAATAGACCCGAGACGATATGGGCGAGGTATCAATTAATACGTGAGGGTTGCACAGGTATTAGAAGGTCGGCTTTTACGGTCATTGGTAATACCAAGTAACTCAATGTGGCTAATTAGGTTTTAATTTTTGGTTGGAAATTTCGATTATAGCCTCTAAACATGTTATTATTTCTTTATCGTTTCTGTATATTGTTACAATTAAAATAAGTTAATCTGAGCAAAGACTTGATATCAACAAATATTCAAAATCGTCTTTTCCGTCACCATGAAAAAAAAAAATTGTTGGGCTGTGTAATTGTAAAAAAAATATACTAGAGCAGTGTTTTTAATATCATTTTAAAATATTGAAGAATAACAGTGTATTTTTTAATCCTTGCAATTTGACGATCGCTTAAACGGTAGTAAAAATCTTGGAGGATATTCGTAAATATTGTCTTATAATTTAAGTAATTTGCGCCGCTTTTTAGATTAATTCAGTTTCTATTTCATCAAGATTTTGTAATTTTGTTCTGTACATTTTATTTTTTAGATATCTTCAACAGCATTTTTTTTTATGGCAGTGGCACACGCACTAAAGGGAGATCCTATGGCGCTCGACGAGCGGTGTGTGTGCGAAGATGTTGATTGACACGGTTGTTGAATATTTGTAGGTTGTAATTAGTGGGAAACAGATGTCCTGGAAGTGAGTTCCACAGTGATGCAGTGCGCCAGACAAAGGAGTTCTGGTAAAGCGATGTTCTAGGTGTTTCTAGTTGTACGACGAACTGGTGCGCTCCTGCTGTCTGTCGGGACTGTCTGACGGGAGTTGCCAGGGGCGGGATTATGCGGACCAAATCCTGGGAACATCTGCCGTGAAAGTATCTGTAAAACAGAGACATCTTGGCCACATGTCTGCGATGTTCCAGACTATCCAAATTCCGGGTCAACTCCGGATCGCCGACGAGACGCACATCCTTCTTCTGAATGGAATCCAGCAGCTTTAGGGTATGCTTTGGTGCGCCACCCCAGATATGTGAGCAATATTCTAAGCACGGTCTTATTTGCGCTTTGCACAGCAAGAGCAACTGCTGCGGTGTATAGAGTTTTTTGTTGCGAAATAGCGCACCAAGCTTCTGGGAGGCTGATTTTGCGATGTTAGCAACATGGTCATGCCATGACATATTGCTGTTGACCGAGACACCCAGCAGCCCGATTGACGAGGATGAAGGAATGGTCGATGCTGCCATAATGATGTCAGGGCTCGCTGTATTGGCCCTCTTAGTGAACGTTGCTGCTTGGGTCTTTGCTGCATTGAACTGGGCCAAATTTTGGTCGCCCCAAGTTTGAACTTTCTCCAGGTCTTGCTTAATTGCTGTAATTTGCTCCTGTTTGCGGTGATGAGTCTCAGTCGCTGGTAAGAGTTTTTCTGATATAAAGTGGGAGACAAGGGTACTGTCATCTGCAAAACTGTAAACAGGATTATTCGTTTCGATCAGCAGGTCATTAATATAGATGAGGAACAGAGTTGGTGAAAGTATTGCGCCCTGAGGCACTCCCGCGTTGATGGTGAATGTGTCCGAGATGTGTCCATCGACTGCAACGTGTAGGGATCGGTTCTTAAGGAAAATGACCAGCCAGCTGCAGAGAGAGGCGGGCAGTCCCAAGGATGGCAGTTTGTTGTGCAGTCCGTCATGCCAAACTCTGTCGAATGCCTTTGAAATATCCAAAGCAATCGCTTGAGGCTCTCCATAGTTTTCAATTGCCCTACTCCATATATGAGTTACATAGGCCAATATATCTCCTGTCGATCTCTCTTTGCGAAAGCCGTATTGATTATCGCTGATTATTCTGTTGCTCTCGAGGTACTTGAGTAGTTGCTGGTTGACTACACGTTCCATGACTTTGGTGATTATTGGAAGCAAGGCAATTGGGCGATAGTTTGAGGGCGTGGTTTTCTTGCCTTTTTTTGGAACAGGTTGCTCTCCAGCGACTTGCCAAGGGGATGGGTAAATCTCTTTTCTGTAAGAAAGAGAAAAATGCCTGCAAAAAACGGGTGTTAGTTCGTTGGCGCAGTTCTTTTGCACGATGGCAGGTATTCCGTCCGGTCCTGATGCCTTTTGCGTATCTAGTTCTTTAAGGATTTTGCGAATATCATGATGAGAAAACTTGAATTCTGCCATGGTGGTGTTGATGTTCGGTATGGTGGGGAGAGTCTTGCCTTGGGGCACGACTAAGGCAGAGTGCGATGAAAACATTTTGACGAGCATGTTTGCTTTTTTCCTTAGCTGTAGTCGCCGTGATGCCACGTTCGTCCGTCAAAGGTGGGAGAGACGTTTTTGTAGAGTTGTTACTTAGCGCCTTTGCTACCGACCAGAAATTCCTGGAACCACTGGGGCATTGCAAAAGTTTATTCCTCATCCTTTGATTGTGTTTTTCCTTAGTTTCGTCGATCACACGCTTGCACTCGTTTCTCGCTTCGACAAAATAATTGCGATTTTCAGCGGTCTGATTTTGCTGCCAGTACTTATATGCTTGCTGTTTCCTTCCTACAGCTCTTTCGCATCTTTTGTCGAACCAGGGCTTTCCTTTTGATGGTAACTTGATGGAATTTGGGATGTATGCTTCCATTCCTAAGGAGATTACTTGCATGATCTCTTCGCAGCAGTCTGACGGGTCGTTAGTGGCAAAGCAGACGTCGAGCCAAGGAAAATCTAGGTAAAACTGCCTTAGATCGTCCCAGTTTGCAGAATTGTAATGCCAGATTTTGCGAGGCAATGGTGGATCCTTCTGTATGAGTGGCAATTCACAAACCGTTGTATTAAGTTTGTGGTCGGAGGTACCTAATGGCGGACCAACTGTAACCTTCTACTGATCAGGATTGGTGGACAGAAAAAGATCCAGGAGGGCGGCGAATTCGCCCCTCTCTGAGATTCGAGTTGGTTCGTCTACAAGTTGAGTAAGCCCGCAGCTGATGGCAAATGCTTCAGCTTCTCTACCTTCGTTGTCGGTCTGGTTGTGATGTTTGAGCCAGTTGGTGTTGTGGGCATTGAAGTCTCCCAGAACGATATTTCTGAACTGGGGTGATCGACCTGTATTGAGTCAAAAGTGGTAACTAGTGTTGAGAAAAAGCTTTGGTAGGTTCTATCGCTCGGAGGGCGATAGAGACAACATATAAACTTGGTTAATCCTTTGGCGGTGAACTTGAGCCACATGACGTCAAGATTGTTCGGTTCGAGTGTTTCCTCGCGGTGACATGAAAGGTCGCTTCGGACAAAAAGGCATATTCCGAACTTATATCTAAATCGGGTATGTAAGTCGTAACCAGGATAGAGGTAGTTCACTGTTGTTGTAGAACATACTTGTGTTGGGCTAATACGTGTGGTCTATTTGCTTATAGATGTTGGTGTACCGAATTTATGTTTGTATTTAGGCCTCTTATGTTGCAGAAATCTATTCTAAATTGGTTCGGTATCTTTGCTATCTGTGAAATGCGGTATGAGGGGCTCCCAGGGCCACCCAGCGCCCGGAGATCCGAATGGCCGGGGAGTTTACTTCCGGAATATTTTGATCCTGGAAGCACCATCATATATTCATACTGTGGAACCCGGGAACACCAGCGCGGAAGCGGAACGTGATTTGGGAAAATCACTTAGTGCTTCCCAATTCTGGTGGGGTGGTCTTTCACCGGACGATGCGAGTAGGCTTATGCATCTACCACCTAGGGCCGCTTCCACTCGAAGCATCGGCCTCAGACTCATTCCTTTGGCGGTCCCTAGTCTGACAGGGGTAAAAATGGAGTTTATTGGATCACTCCCCAGTGATCAGCTCCAGACTTTGTACTTTGGTGTTCTCCAGCCTGGAGGAGGACGATGGGATTTGATGGGCCACATCCCATGGCAACTCGGAATGGTGGGGGCGTCACTCCTCGTAATCAAACTGCTCTCACCAGTTTGACGTTCCTGCCAGCCAATACAATGCAGCCCCTCTTGTCACAAACTGTCATTGATCGGCCCCAGACTTTGTACTTTGGTACGATGGGATTTGATGTGCCATATACAAGTAAAGTGAGCTGGCTTGCCACTACATCCATCTCATATAAAATATAGTATTGAATAATCTGGAACTCGAAAAACAAATTAATGGGCAGCTCCAATTTGCTTAAACCACACTACTTGGAAAATATATGGTGTAGTGGTAATCACAAAACAATTAAAAAAGGACCTACATGATTATTTTTGATAATACTTTCTGAAGATATTTAGTCTACTGTTCTCTTATCCAATGGGGGTTTTCATCAACCGAAGATCCGTAATTATTCCTGTTTACCTTAACACTTACGATAAATGCACACTAATCAGAAAACAAATAAAAAAAATTGAGCGAGTCTGCTAGTACTCGAGACACTGATCTGTAAACATATCCTATATCGACATCATCAACATGAAAATCTAATGCTACCTTAGGCTGAATATAGGCAACCACTTATTTCAAATTTGTTGCCTATATTGTGGCATTAGAAAGAATGCGTTTTACAAGGAAAGCGCTGAAATAAGCGTAGGGTTATGATGTCATATCCGCTTTCACCCTTCCGTCCATTGTCCCGAGGTTTACCCTCATACCGCCGCCTCAGATGTTTACATATTAAAAATCACAACACCTCAGCGTAGTTTTGCAAATGTCTAATTTTCTATCAGAATCGTCATCACATCTTGTAAGGATTCAAGTATATATCAAGAATATTATGAAGAGTTTAAAAACAAATACTAAATTAATTGCATATTTTTCTTAAGGAAGAACGTAGATTTTTAAAAAAAATTTAAGAGTTTTTAAACCCTTGATAGATAGCTGTTTTGGTTGTTCCAGTTCTTCCTTTATTTGAACTATTTCCTGTCTCTTCTAAATCTTCTTTCAATTCTAATATCTGTGGATACTGGTACTGGGACTCTGTTTGGGAATGTATCAGTAAATAAATTACCTATTTCCTGTAATAAGCAGAGTAATCATTTAATTTTCATAAAGGAACATTTATAAGTAAAAAACAAAAGTAAGGCAACTACTTTGACTTATTAGTTTTTAGAGTTTTTGCAAATTTAAATTTACTACATTGATTTGCAAGCAATTTTAGTTAAAAACTATTTAGTAATCATGTTGTTTTTAAGACGCACTTTGTAAGTTAACTAAAAATACGCTACAACTTTTGTGTACTATGGAATTCAGTACAACGATTTATATTTTGAACAAAATTTTAATATTATATATTTATAATCTGTTCGTGCAAATTGATTACATCATTTTGTTCTGTCTAGCATAATTGGGTTAGTTATGATACTCATTTCCTACTCTTCTTACATTAACTGTATAGATATTATAGCATAAAAATTGCTAAGCGCATGAGTCCATTAATGTTGTAAAAATTAAAAGATTAAAATTCCTTCAAACTAAAACACTCAGTAAAATTTCCACATATCTGGCCATAAAGGCCCTTTATGCTTAAAGCCAGTGTTAATTAGTTGAAGGTTTTGGCTATAAGATCAATAAAAAACTTTAGAAGAATTTTGGGTCTTAGGCAGCAAGTAATAATTGCAAAATCATTATAAAACAAAAATAACTAAAGGACAATCTGACACTTTTAAACTTAACCAAAATGTTTTAAATTAAACGATAAAAAATATTTTGACTGCGCTCTAAAGAAAAGTTATATTTGCCAATAAGCAGCATAACCAAAACTAGCAAGGCTTAGGTTCATTCCTTGCTGGTTGAGATTAGTGCAATTAGTTTTCAAATGGAAGACATCCACTGCTAATTTTTAGTTTCCAGTTCCCCGGGTATTGTTCATTTTAGCCAAATTGTAAATCAGATTAATGAGTCACTTGGCTTAGCTGCAGGAATTTCATCTCCAAAGACAATGGAATTATCATATTGCAAAAACTGACGCAAGAGTCAAACTCTGAAACGTAATGTCTTACCCTGGTAATGTAACGTATTATCGTCTCAAAGTCAATCTAAGAATTAGTTAAATTATACAAAGACGAAACGGGAAACAAGAAAAGCTCGGATTGCAGATTCACCGCCACATTTTCCTGCGAATCCAAATTGCCTAGATCGAGAAATTTCCTCACGAAACAGCATTGCAATTTTCAAGACATTTTTTTATTGGTGTTCCTTGCCCTAATTTTTCCGATTGCCTGTTGCGCACATACACCCTGTCTACAAAGAAAAAGGTCCTTGCACAGGGAAATCAGTTCAGTGTAACGCGAGTAGTGCGTGAGAGACGTCAATATGACTGTCGCGCCGGCGTCACCGTAACGACGTCATCGCCATGACGACGCGTGGACGCGACTTTTTGGACGTCGTCCTCGTGGGTGCGAGTTTTTTGGTATTCTTTTGCTTCAACCGCTTCGGAGATGGGCTCGAACTTGGTACGTATTTTTAGCGATAGGCTATGTCAAGGGCTCATAGTTGGTATCGGAACATTTAATATACTTTTCATTATTAATGTGATGATGGCTTTCAATTCAGGTATTTAAATAACCCCTTGTAAGGCTCTTTGTAATAATGTATATAATTTACTACTATTCTATTATCTATTGAGGAATTACTAGGCTACCAGTTGTTTTCGTTGGTATACATATTCGTTCATATTTTCTTTGTATTTCTATTAAAGTAGAATAACAACCATTAAACAAATAGCGAGGATAATAATCCTCATTCCGGTAAAGAAAAATGATTCTAGGTCGGCAAATTATCCTTCATTCATCAATAATGGATATGGCACTCAATTATGTGTGGGACATTAACAATTAAATTAAAGGCATTTTTGAGAAAAGCTATAATATTTTTGAAATTATTGTTCATTTGGAACTTGTGTAAGTCAATCTTTATTGTAGATTGTGGATACTATACTTAAATGTGCCTCATTATTCTTATTATCTGGTAGGCTTAACTTATTCTATGTTGTGATTATATAATTGTGCATTTATTTGTTCTTCGAGTTGGTATTACAACCAATGAAGCGTAAAGCACATATTTAAAAAAGTAAAAGCAATTTGAAATTTTGCAATTTAGTTAAAAAATCGTCATTCTATCTGTGCCAGTCGACTTAATAGAGATTTGTTAGCGATAATATGCTCAATTTCTATCAGCTCAGAAACGGGTATGAAGCGTGGTAGTTTCGAACAGAAAAAATATTAGAATGCCGCTTCTTCCATTTCGCGAAGTCAATCAACATTTTCTACCTAAAGCGTAGCTTATTAGTACATCTTTGAAGATTTGAGCAAAGTCAACTGATACTAGATGCAATGGTAATTTGTTTAGGGGAAGAGAGAAGAAGCAGATGCTTTTCACATACGTTAGAAGTAGGTTTTTATGCTATCGTGTCGGTGTTAATCAAGATAGGAAATTGGTAATCAGACTACTGGTTATTGACAATTAACTGAAACGTTTTGCCATTTAACCTTTTAATATATATAGTAAAATATAATCTATTTTATTTGAAAGTTACTGAACGGGCATATATTATTATGTATCGGTCAAATTTCTAAAAATGTGTTTATTTCCTTAAGACTCCGTTTTACAAGTTTAGCTTCCTATATTGAATTTCATCTTATTGCAAAATCATCTGTAGTACAATCTGTAGTGCATTTTAGAAATTTTAAGAGTAAGAAATATAATATTTCAGTGAGCAATTTCATAAGCACGACACATGGGCAGAACAGTCTCATTCGGTTCATAAAGCTTATCAGTTTCTTTGTTCAGGCCGAAGTTTAAGATATTGATAGACACGTTTCAAAAATATAGCTTTCTAGGTACTTAGTATGTAAAATATGAATCCATTTTGAACTGCTTAATTGGCCATTGATTCCACTGTTTCGGCATCCTTAATATCTGACTGACCAAGATCACAATGGAAGGCAATGGGTTTGTTTCCCAGTAAACACATTGATAGTAGAGCAGTGATTAGAATTATTAGAGGATGAGACAGCCCTAAGTTTTAAGTGAAATAGCTAAGAGATTTATCGTAATTGGGTTTCATATAGGTATGGGATGAAATTATTGGCCTTTCACGAACGACTATGAATCCAGCAAAACAGAGTTATGAAGAGGATGTTATGTGGTATAAGTTTGAAATTCTCACCCTCTCTGGTGAAGATAGTTTCAACTACCTGAGAAGACTTCAAACCGTCTGTAAAGATTAATGTGTTACTGTTGAACTACTTGAAAAGTGAGGCCATGAAGGTTTGCTTCAATAGTGGATGGAAGAAAAGTGTCTAGGTATAAATTAAAGGACTTAAAATTGATAAGAGCAACCGGGATAGCCCACAAAAAGTCGAATCTTTTTGTATTCCAAGGTTAGGACACCTTCATACTGATAAAAGGTCTGGAGAAAATTGAAGATGCTAACATAGTAGAGAAGGTTTTCGGGGAAGAGTCAAAGCTACGGTTAGCAGTAAGGATTTTTAGTGAAAATGGGTGCATGGAAGGCGCTAACTGAAAGTTTCACTGGTTGATTGTTTATATAATTGACGTTCTCAAGAAGATCTGGCATCGTCGGAAATAAAATTACTATAGCTTGATATAAGTAGTGTTAAAGTTAGGTAGATTTTTTAAGATTAATGTAGCTGGAACATCAAAGTAAGCTTTCGATTTTGCAAAAGAAAATATACAGCCCGTGCTGATGCCGAAGTGTAATATAATAATTTAAGTTCCATTTGGCAGAGGTTGGTGATTTGAAAGAGTGGTAAATGAAAGAAAGCACCCGTAAGCAAGCGGGAAGTTATCTAGCGGGGAATACGTTTTCTTACAGATTGCGAATAACAGGGACCTATGGCGGACAGTGAACGAGGTGGGAAATGAAAATTTGATATGAGTTTGGGGGTGCAACTAGTACCGGTTGAAAATATCTAATAAAATAGAAACTAGTTGGTTTTATGTCTAAAAGAATCAATTGTCCGATTGAAAGCCTGCTAGAAATAGAAAATCGATTGTTGAATGTTTGGAAGAAAAACCAATTTACTCAAAGATTAACATGCCTTCTGATTCCCCGTTAAACGATAATTATTGTTCATCATTTCGAAGATTTCGCAGAGGTGACTGGTCACTGACGTTCGCTGGTAACTTCTTGAGAGGTTTTTAGATTTTCCTCTTTTTTTGTGTGTGTAGACAATTATTTAAAAATCCTAAGAGTCCAAGAAAAGGTCGTGGAGCCAAGGATGCCTATTATAGTTAAGAAGATTCTTTAGGAGGAGGACTGGTGATTTTTGGGATTGGTATTCCATCAGCACCTGCAAGTTACTTTTTGACAGATGCTATAGAGTATTTTAATTTTCTTACACTTCTTTTTTTAGTTGGAAGGGGCAACAGTTTCGATTTTAGGCACTAGTGGAGCAGCGATTTTTATAAAGTGTTAGGTCACGGTAGAATTAATGAACGGTAGCGTCAAATGCATAAAAATCTCGATTTTGCCGCCGGAGGTAAGAGCGGTTCAATCCAGTTTTCTCATAGACTCGCAGAAACTTTGGGGAGTTTTAGCACAAACGTATTATACGAGGGCGAAGGAGACATTATTCAGGGACTGTTGTTGCGTTTTCTATAACTATGGTTGGATTTTGTGCAGTGGATAACTGTTTCAGTAAAAGTGATGGTGAAAAATCATTTTTTAGATTCCCAAAAGATCCTTTCAGGTATGAGTAAATATTATCTAGAATTAAAATACCTACCTACTTGTTTTTTAAAAAGGGATGAGATAAAAATTAGGCATGAAAACATCATTCATAAAATTGTACACTCCAATACATTCATTAATCAATCATGTTCTCTTTTCAAACCATTTGGTTTTGTATTAATCATAAAATGTAAGATAAGCTACATTACACAAAACTTGTTATTAAATGCATTGTTTATTGTTTTATTATCATTTGAACTTTCACACATTCTTAAGAACCTGTCGTGAAGCATCTATAATCTAAATATTATTTCTAAATATATTAAAATTAGAGTGTCGAATGAAATTATAAAATAATTAAATTGTAAATGACTTATTAGTAGAAACTGACTCCATCCGACAATAAAATTTAACGAAATGCACGTCGCCTCGTATAGGACGTGATCCAACGACGGCAAAGTCAGGCAAGCAGGTGCCTGCCGGTGCTCTTTGATCTCAATACTTCAAGGGATTTGAGCTCACTGACGTTACTGTTCCTTGCTTATACTGTGGTTAGGTAAAGGAATAGTTGCTGAGAATTTATGTGCCGGTTGGTCATTCATTGTTTACTAATAGTCCTGGGATTGATTTGCGTGGAGAATGCTTACCAATCTAAGCAAAAATGCATATACTACATCTATATTGAGTCCTAAATCTGGACTACGTGCACGTGGACTTCGGAAAATCCTTATGTTCTACAAAATTTCTAAGCAGGTGGGTCTGCACACTTAAAAAAATTCTACTACGATAAGAAAACCCACCACACGTTAAATATTTGACCCCCGAAATGGGGCCAGACTCTGAAAAGCCTGGCCCCATCGACAGAAGGTCGCATGCATGAAATGCGCCTGCGGCGAACTAGCTGCTGCCAATTCGCGTTGGAAGAGCAAAAAAATCAAGGTGGCCTTATTCGCGTATTGAGAATTATTGGCGCGGCCTTATTGGCGTATTGAGAATTATTGGCATGAATCGTTCGAGGGTTACCGCCACGAGGTAAACTATTGTGAGTGCATTGATGCCTCTAAGCCGTTTCACGTGCGCCCTAAAGCGTGAGTCTTCTTATCGCAGTAGAATTTTCTTTGGTTCAGTTAACGATACTGCAATAGCACTTGATTCATGGTTGAACCAAATATTTTCAAACTATAAACTATGCATTATGGGGCCGTTTTAAAAAGGTTTTTTAAATTTTTAACCTCCAAATATAAGTAATTAATTGGTGGCCAATAACTGTATAAATACCTGTTAAATTAACGAAATTTTGATCACGGCATTTGTTTGCTATTGTTAGCATATTAAGAATCTTTGGTTGCAAACTATAGCCAAAAATTTATTATAAAATTAGTTCTGATAGTGGCGGGTCAACTGCCAATTACCATTAAAACGAGGGGCAAAACTGGGTTAGGTATTTCGATTATTTTAATTAGTAGGCCTTACCTCTTTTACATAGTAAATGTTTCACGGAAAAAAATGTAATCTTTTTACCATAAAAACTGTACCAAAGGGCCTTCTACAAATCGTATATGGCTTCATTAGCCAATACTTGCTGCGGAACTTAAGTATCCAAATTGGCTTTTGCTATATAAAAATGGGTTTTTTATGTAACTTATTAAAAAATTAAGAGCAGCATACATACTTATTTTTTTTACAAAGGCCACATGTCTGAGGAAGATGTCCAGAAAGCTGTGATTCTCGTTCAAATGATGTTGCTCTCAGATACTGCAAGAACTTGTCAAATTTTAGGAGCAACCCTTCAATTTTTAAAAAGCGATGAATTTAGAAAAACGAGTTTAGGGTTATGGTTATATCTCATTCTTCAGGAAAAAGTCTAGTTGGAGAATTGGATTATAGATATTTTTAGAAAAAGATTTTCTAGAAAAAAAAGAAGACTCATAATTATCTTTGAAATCCTTTTTGGTCAAAGCGCCAGGGTGATGGCTGATGAAAAGCTTTTTTAAGTAGTCGTACGAGACTATTAGTTCGGACTACTGAAGCAGGTTCAAAAGGTTCAAAAGAGGCTTTAAAGATATGGTTTGCCCAGGAATTCAGCGGTATTGGCTCCAAAAGGGTCAAGAAATATATATCAAGTTGAACATGCTCTATCAAAAGAAAAAATAAAAGATGTATCTGCATTTAAATC
Organism: Pissodes strobi; assembly: GCA_016904865.1. Taxonomy (NCBI): domain Eukaryota; kingdom Metazoa; phylum Arthropoda; class Insecta; order Coleoptera; family Curculionidae; genus Pissodes; species Pissodes strobi. The sequence goes on along the minus strand of MU183244.1, from coordinate 270,432 downwards.
AATTAAGAATAGAATAGAATTGGGCTGAATAGAGCTTTAAGAAAGGGGAAGAGAGAATATGTCAATGAAACCCTGAAAAGGGCAGTTTGCCGCTATTTTAAAAATGATTGTCATTGATATTTTATGGCAGTGGCACATACACTAAAAGGGAGATCATATGGCACCCGACGAGCGGTGTGTGTGCGAAGATGTTGATTGACACGGTTCTTGAATAGTTGTAGGTTGTAATTAGGGGGAAACAGATGTCCTGAAAGTTAATTCCACAATAATACATTGCGCCAGACAAAGGAGTCCTTATAAAGTGACGTTCTAAGTGTTTCCAGTTGTGCGACGAACGGGTGCGCTCTCGCCGTCTGACGCGACTAGATAATGAGACTGATGAGAACGAAATAGAAAAGAGAGAAGAGAACATTATTGATCAAAATAATTAACTCGAACCTAGGAGTAAAGGAGAATAAAGATGAACGAAAGCGCAAAAAAATTAAACGATTCAAATTAATGTTTGGAGGAATTTACAGTAGACTCTCTTTTTGGAAAAAATACAGAGCCAGAGATTCCAGAAAATTTAAAAGTAATGTACTTAGACGACATTCCTGTTTACTTTGTTAACGAAGTAATTTCTGAGAAAAAATAATATAATCTTCGAAGAAGTGAGCAGTTTTGAGGAAAATAAAATAAAAAACAAAGAAATTTCTGAAGAAGAGAATATGCAAAAACAGGAAGATATTTTATTACTTTCAAAAATACCTATCAGAATAGGTAAAGCAGCTACTTAGAAGGCAACCCTTGTATAGACTGTACTAGTTTGGAGAGAATTAAAGAAAAAGGAAGAAGCTGAAATTCTTAGAGAAATGAAAAAAGAAGAACGTAAAAGAACAAGACAGGACAAGCAAAAAGAAAAGAAAAATTTGAAGAATAGGTAAAAAATAACAAACACTAAAATCAAGAAACCAGCCGGTGATGAAAAAGCAGCTTATTAAGTAAACAACCACGTAAATGACATTGATATTCCATTTGATTGGTAATATCCGACACCATGAGGGAATGAGTAAATGAAACATGTGGTTCCATTAGAAGCCGTTCTATTATCTTTGATAATATCAGAAAAGCATCAAAAATCTATATTAAAAAAATAAAGAAATAAATAATCCAAATTAATATCAAATGGATGAAGACAGTTGAGATAAAATTCATTCGGAGAATTTGAGTATTAAAATTTTAAAGGCTTGTGGTACAGCTGAATTATTAACAATTTAATAATCAGAAATTATGGGCAAAAATGCACCAAAAATTGTGTATGGACCTATAATGTAGGATAAATTCAAAAACAATTCCTATGTAAGGCTAATATTTTCCTTTATTTTAAGAATATTAAATAGGTATAGTTATAGTGAAAAGGTTTTAATTATACCAAATTAATGTTAGTTTAACGTTTAATATCCAATTGCTTTAGTTAAATCTTTATTCCCTTTTCTAGTTCACATAGTTTTTAAATCAGATTTAGTCACGTTTTAGCAAAATATAACCTGTTGTGCTGAAATAATCTAATGTGATGAAATTAAGAATTTATCGTAACGAAATCAATCATACTGTTTACCCAATCTCTACTCTAGATTGGATAAGGATATAAATTCAATCATCAAAATTTACTAAACCATTAGTAAGCGTCGCTAAAATACCATAAATTAACCCAATCCATGATTTACGGGGTTTTTATTGTCTATATCTCAAATCCCACAAGCATATTATTTGCATAATATAAGACTTTTCTTTTCTGTGAACACAATCTGCTGATTCTTTCTGCAGATCAATTTAGCACCGACTATTACAGTACACACGGCATATTGGCTATTGGCAATATCGGCTGAAGCATAAAAGATATGATTAATTAATTTCTATTTTCTCATGTGGAGAAGACCAATAAATAATGTAGTCAAACTTTAGTAACTTATCCTATTTTCTATGCTAGATTTAATTAGTAGTTTGCTCCTGTATGTTGACCGAAGTAAATGGACCCTATTACGGAATTTAACTAACAAAACCTATTTTATGGTAAGTTTCGTTTAAAACAGTTTTGTTAAAGGCGGTAATGTTTACAACTGTACAAAAGCCTTATTATCAAAGGCCACTTTAAAGCATTTTCCAGGGATTTAATTTAAGGTTTGCTTTAATTTATTTTCAAGCATCGCAATTTGAAATGGATAATGTAAAACTTAGTAAGCGAAAATTAAAGTTTTTTTTTTGAAAAGATTTTAAATGAGTATATTATCTGGATAGAGTGCACTTTCCTCGATCGTAAGGATCGTCAATAAAATAAAGTGGTAGTACAAAAGCAAATATTACCTATAATCATTTTTAAGGCGAAATAATAAACCCAGTAATATTTCGAAAGTGTGGCAATATATCATCTTGCAGCTACTTCTCGCCACAAAATTCAAGACTCTTTAATTTGAAGTAAGGTGTGTAGTCGCTGAGAGTGGTAGCTATATCAGGATTAAAACACAGATCATAGGTCTTTACATAATTGAGTAAAAGTTGTGCATGGATGTTTAGATGGCGCTGTAAAGTGTGAACACGTTATGTAATGGTTTCCAATAATTTTAATTGAAAATTAAGTAATGTAGAATGCAAGTTGTAATATAATCCAAACTAAACTTTTGGTGTTTTTGGAAGTAAAGGCTCTAGAAGCAAATAGTACAACACCATATTATTCACCTGCACAGATATTGATGAAATCAAGAGTAATGTCAGGAAAAAAGTAAATATAATCTTTGGCCAGCTGTTAAGTAGTAAATTGTGGATGCAATTTCCAAGGAACTGAAATATTGGTTTACCAATAGAATCAAAATGCTTGAGCTAGATTTATCTCGGCTAAAAGACGACTTCCACGCTGTCTGCGATATGAATAGAAAGCTAAAATGTAAGCTTGACAAACAAGGACAGTATTGCCGAGGTAGAAATATCCGTAAATTCGGAATCGTGCACGATGAAAGCAAAGACGCGCTGAATAAATTGTTAGATTTATATAACGTAAAATTAGAGTTAAGTTGATGTGAAAACGATATCAAGTGTTGTCAGAGAGTAGATGCAAAAAGTCTAAGAGATCTTAAACATTAACTTTTCTATAAAAACGTGGTTGGCACTCTCAGAAATGACTAACTGGATTTGATATTTCGGTGTGTGATGCAGCGTGTCTCTAAAAGATCTATACAACAGTTTCCTGAGGCTAAAATATGAGGAACTAGCCCAATTTACCTTAGCCCAAAAGTTGAGAGTTTTCGAAATACATGCTGCCAGTTATTATTAAAAAAATTTGTAATTTTTTTTCCTAATAATAGCAAGCTTTGCACGAAATTTGGTACATACGGGATCTTTAGGATGAGAAATTGAAATTTGAATACAGTTTTGATGTATATTGAAGATGGTGCCGGCGCACCAGAAGCCCTTCGTCTACATCTAAAGCTTCATAACGTTTTTGTACTTCGGTATATTAAATTTTTAGTTTCTTATTCCTTGGCATCTTTTATCTAAAAAAAGATGTATCAAATAGGTGTCACTTCAAGCAGCTGTTTCTGTGAATGAGTTAATCGAACTTAATATTTTATTGCGTACTGAAACTGAACGTAGCAACGAGTCGAGAGTGATAAGTATCGATGGTGTGATGCCGGTGAGAGTACACAAAGAAAGATTTGCAAATAGACGCGTGCCAAATCACTGAACATTTGCCACTATTGACCGCCATTTTTGAACAACTGGTAGTTTTGCTCCTGCAATAGATGAATGAATGGTCTTGGGGAGTATTAGCACACTGCAACCTGTATAGACCTATTGTGTCCCTCTTCCTTGGTGTTTCCCTTGATGTGAATCTCAATCAGAGTACCTCATCCATCTTCAGTGCTTTGATAAAAGTAAATATTCTGGATGGTTCTATAGATGGAAGTTCCTTCTGTTTGATGATGCAGGCCATTCGCATATGCGCGACCGCCTCGCACTTCGTCCGAGGTTTCCTCCCCCTCCTCACATAATCGACAACTGTCCTGGTTTTCGCTATAGGTGCCTTCTCAACCGGCAGTGATCTGTAAGAATGCCGGTGAGGATGGGAAAAAGAATAATTAAAACTTATTTGATATTATAAAAAAGATTGACACTAAATTTATTAAATTTTAATTATATAATATAGCGCTATACTGGATATATGAATAATATATATTAATAAGTATAATAAATAATTAATCATTATACATATATAAGCTATAATACATTTCTTACAATAAATATATATTTCATTATTTATAGCTCTTTGATCTTCTCGGGTGAGGAGGCTCTAGAAACACCTTTAATTGCCTTAACCCTGGAAAACGTTCTCATAGACGGATCCATTTGATTCGCTCTTCTTTTCTGATCATTTCCTTGTATGAGTGCATTCCCATGCCACAGAAGATTCCTGCAATAGATAATTATGGGAAGAATTTTTCGAGTAGAATACCAGACGCTGAGGACAAAATTTTGGACTGTCTGAGCCTGAGCATCATACGCCTGGATTTACAGCTTGAAGTTTGTGAAAATACAGAAAATAGGGCTTTGGAGAACCCAGATCCTGCATCCAATCCACATATAGACATTGAAATAGCTTCTATCTCACGACTTGCAGTTGTTCAGTTAGAATGAAAGGAGAACAAGACAGAGACGAAAATAGTCAAAAAATATGGTTTATTTTGGGTTAGTTTGGATAGGCAGAGGAAATACTTCAGCTGCAAATTGCACCCCGCTCACCGGATTTAATGCCTGTGGATTATTTTTTTTGTGGGGAATTCATAAAGTATGTTATACTCTAGATCAGTGGTCGCCAACAATTTTAATGTGTTGAGCTACTTTGACGTAAGCCAATCTAAATGAAATAAGGAACCGTTGAATTCGGCATACATGTATTTATTTTACTAATTAAATAATGCATGCTAATAATAAACTAATAACAGAATAAACATAATCCATACCTTCCAATCGAAGGTGTTTGAAAAATAAACAAAATGTGTATGCAGACACCATCACATGCCTCATGCGATTTAATAAAAGTGAATAAAAGTAACAGAAAAGAAACGTACTTCTTTAAACAAAAACATGTGCAGATAAAAAAAATGCATGTTCAACGAGAAGGCTGACACTCAGACTCATCGATGAGTCTTTTAATGTTTGCAGTATAGTTTGATACAGCCATTCAAATACAATTATCCAAATGTTTATCTGTAAGTTGATTGCAGTATTTTTTCTTAATAAACTTCATATCGGCGAGAGCAAATTCACTCAAATAGATTCAACTAAATAACGCTTTCACTTTCAAGGCAACACGACCAAGAACTAAATATTTTCTCAACTTACTATAGGCCAGATAGATTTTGTACTTGAGACTCTAAACCATTCTGAAGCGCAACCACTTCTATTTCTGTTGCAGCGATATTCGCCAAAGTCCTGCAAAACAGAATTTGCAAACTGTTGGATATCAAATTGCATGAAGGGTAGAACAACAAATTACGTTACTAAAGCCTTTTGGTTTTCACCCTTAAAATGATTTTTGAAGTTATTCTTCAGGTTAAACACTATTTCTATATGTGCTATTTACTGTCACGTTGGGATATGTTTCCTGAAATAATAAGAAGCTGCTTGGCATCGCGGTTGATTAGATTTTATTCCCAGAATTCATGATGAATGCTTTTATATCAGAAATCATTTCCGCTAGTTCTGTCTCTCTCCCCAAGCTGCAAATTAAATTCATTTAATTTTTCTGTAATGTCCACAAAAAAGCCAAAAGCTCTAAGCCAGTTGGAACTTTCCAGTTTCGAAATCGGTTCATCGCTGCGTTGGAAAAATGAAACCATGGCAGGTTCAACGTTTCAACACTGGTCGTCTACTTAACGAACGAACTTCAGAGAGTTTTGACAGTCTTTCATCGTCTGAGGTTTTAAATAATCTTTTTTATAACGCTTGTGCTCTAATCTTGATCACAATTTTAACTACCAATTTCATAACGCTGTTTAGTTTTAGAAAATTTTCATATAATGCTTGCTGATGGATAATGCAGTGGTAACAGAAAAATTGCGCAAATCTTTCATCTTTACGACATAACGCCATCGGTTGTCAAGCATACCATTTTCGATATTGAAATTTTCTTAGAAGAAATAATGGTTTTGGAATGAGAAAACAACTTGTGCTCAGTAGTATGCTCTTTTAGTGGAATAGGTTTCAAAAGATTTTGTTTTATTGTAAAATGACTAAAAACCATCCTGACATATACGGCCATCTTATCTAAGTTAGTTCTTAACTGTGTGAAAATATCATTGCTCTTCTTCTTGTCTCATCACTGTATTAGCAGAAAGTTGCTTCAATTTTCTCGCTGAAACCGTTTCGTGTTTGTTTCTAAACTTGGCAAATAATAAAATCTGCATCTTCTAAAAGCGCCTGTTTAATCATTTCCCCGTCTTCATAAGATTTCCTCTTTAGTGCAATTATCTGGGGCACACAGTATGATGCTTCAGCTGAAACCTTATTTGTATCACCTGTCTTTAAAAGTATTATCTGTTGTCCAACTAATGGGTTTATTAATAATTGTTTTAGTTTTTTCTTTCTGGTGGCAGAGTCTAATGATAGTGATTTTGTCAAAATTCGAATGTAGAGTTTTATAATGGTTCTCAATATTTCCTTTTTGAGAAACGGAGACAGAAATGTTAGACAACAAACATCCATTTTATCTTTAACTTCTGTAACGAACTATTGTTTTCCTATTCTGAATGGAAGTGGTATATCTTTCGGCCATCTAATTGGAAGACATCGTTGTAGTTAGGCTGCTGTATACTTGAACCATTTCTCGTATTTATATCTACTGTATTCAAATACCTCTTTAGTTTTATTATTTTTTATTTATTCCTATATAGACATAAGTTTGCGCGAAAATGCCTTACGACATTGATTATCTTATAATATTAATAAATAAAATAAACGCTCCGAACAAACCCTGATCACACTCGTAGTAAAGAAATTTCAACGAAATTGACTTTATGACAGTGACGTAATATCGATGTTCAGACTTTAGACCATATGCGGATATGTTTCAATTGTAAAATAAAACTTGGTTCCCCGAAGGCACACATTCGTTTCGGTTAATGTAGTACATCTTCAGGGATGCCACCAAGTTTCGGTTACTGTGTAACGCGATTAGCAAATAGCTTAAAAACCGGTCCATATGCCTGGTTCATTCAGCGGCGTTAAACTTTTATAGGTATGGATCGTAGTGCTGAGAGTTGGACGAAGGCGCTAATAAATTTTCTATTATGAATATATCAATGATTTTTGAGCATTGAAATTAGAGCAGCAAAATTTAGAAAAATATCTGAGAATATCGAGAAACCTTAAAAGAAATTGCATAGATTCAAGTTGACCTTGACTTCAGCATACCTTAATAAATATCAAAGATTCTAATTAGGCTATTAGTTCAAATACTAAATATATTCTCAGACATAACGTGCACAAAGAAGAATTAATTAAGTCTCAAATCTTATTGAGATTATGGTATTGCTCATAAAATTATGATAACCCAAACTAACCCAAATTAAAATCTGATTTTTTAAATTTGTGACTAAATAAAAGATAATCACAGATCGCCTTAAATAAAACACCATAAATACAGATAAATCTGCTATATAAAAAAAATCAATTATAAATTAATCCAATAGCAGCGATAATATCAGTGGACAAATATATAGTTAAAAAAAGTAATCAAATTAATTAACCTGTGAAGAAAATAAATGATAATAAAGATTTACAGGGGGGAATCAAAGTGAGCTCAATTCTGCATAGGGACAAAATCTAAAGTGGCAGTTATGTAAGGGAGTCTACTACCATAAGGCTTACAGCAAATTACAGTAAGTGCGTAGCATTTAAGTAAGTATACGTAGTACAAAAAGTAAATCAGATAATTACTAAAGTGTTAGCAAGACATTTGCTAACCAAAATAATATCATATACGGTAATGAAAGAAGCCAATATTAATTAATCAAATAACGTTAAGTAACGGTTTTAGTTACGATAAAAGATCATCAACGATTAAACGCCATTTAACGGTAAGTTCGATATAAATAAAATAAGTAATTATATGACCTACAGTTAGCATTTAGGTAAATGTACGTAATACAAAAAAGTGACTCAGGTAAATACAGTAATATTAGCAAGATATCTACTTACCAAGTTAATACCGCATACGGTAGTGAAGATAGTCGCTATAAGTTAATCAAATAACGAGAAAAATCGGTATTAAATACGATAAATACGATGATAGATAATAAACGATTAAAACTCATTCAACGGTAGTTTCGAAAACGATAAGGTAAGGTATTATAAGCAAAATAAGTAATTATGCGGCCTACTTGTATGTCATTATCATACGGTCACACGGAAGTGGTATTCACTAGCAGTGGTTGGTGGCTATTCCCTAACTCATACTGCTACTTCGCTGGCCCTAATTAAAGTTTTACGGCTTCCTGTGAGGCTGCGCGTCACGCAAAGTGGGTCGGCATCACTTCATCAAGAGGGTCTAAAACTGGCAGAAATACATCTGGAAAAACTTTGTAGGGTTGCGAAAGGACAATAGTTAAATTATAAATAATTTTAACTATCTAATATAGAAGCACAAAGATATAACATAACTTTTTGAAATGGGTAACCTCAATTTGCATAAGAAATATTTACGAGACGATGTTGCCGATAATACGAGAAAATATGCCATTAGACAGAGTGCTTGCCACTTTATCTCATGATAAATTAGTAAGAATAGTAGACCTGACGGTCAAAAATTACAACGATAATATTTAGACTTCGGAAACTTGCCTTTTGTCTCTACGTGTTCATCGCTTGGAAGGGAAAGACCACGTCATTTGGCAAAAAAATATCTTCGGCATCCGTCAAGAGAATGTTCGATAATGAGGAACGACTACTATCACTTCGGAACTCTATGCGTCGATAACGGTTTGGTACGTTCAAATATTCCAAGGTAAGAAATAGATAATGATTTAAACATTACAATACAAATTCTAAGTTCAACATAGGTAATAATCCAGGAAGCATATCAACCACATAAATCTACCAGTGATAGGGAAGAAACTATATTTTTGGGTTTGGTAGCATTTAAAAGGCTACAATAATTGTATTACCTTGGTAAGTAACCAAACCCAGAAATATACTTGATATATTGATGACCATCTTTGGGAATTTACGCCAAAACCCTAACGTAATCTGTCAAGATTTATTGACTTTTGCTATAACATTTTAAAAGTTTTGGTTAGTAAACTTTAATCCCGACCTCGAATCTTTTTACCATAATAAATCGACGTCACATGCCTAAATTTCGTGTATTTGGGCTATATAATATAACGGTTTTTCTTAATATATGACATCTTCATAGATGTAGACTAGGTTTCGATGCAAATATCCTTGCATTTGACACTGATAAGCTGCTGACTCTTCTGTCATAAGACAAGATTATTCAATATTCCCATATTTATATATCAACTAAACGAATAAGACACAAATTACAATGGAAAGTGAATCAGAATTCTTTTCCCCTATAGATTTATGGAAAATAATTAAAATCGAGATATCCTAATGACATTTTTCATCACGATCTCTCCTATGAGCAATCTGCTTTTAATTCATTCATAGTTAAATTTTTTAAATTTGTCATCAAATATTGCACTGAAATATCAGATAACCACTTGCTTCAAGCAGTCTAATCCTTTAAATAATAATCAAGAAGATCCAAGTATAGGGTGCATTTCAAGCATTATCACACGGAACCAGAGAGAAATTTCAGTAGTTAGATATTAACTGAAATCACAAAAAATATAAATTTTCATGAAGAGGAAAATAATTTAAATTGTCTAGCTCTTGTAGTGTCTTTATCTAACCCTCGATTGGCGTTTGGGCCATTTATCTATCTGGCTCCATTAGTGTCGAACTGAGAGTAAGCAGAACATCTAATATGAAATGGCTAAATAACCACTCGTGGTTCAGCAGAGCTAAGCTAGATCTAGACTACAGAATATCTACAAGACGGCCTTTTATGAGAAAAATTGCTGCTGTTGCTGGACCTCTATTGTTCTACAGGTTGTATCTTAAACGAACGAACGAAATAATTTAGACAGATGAAAAGAAGTCATATGTCTATGTAACTCCATGAAGAATTTCCAATTTGGCAGCCTAATTATTAATTGACAAAAGACCTTCAAAGCATTTGTTATGTTACAATTCCTAAAATCTTAAAAACAACTCTTGTGTTATTTATGCAACCATTTATGTACATTTCCATAATTTTAAATTAAGCTACCCGTATCCTTTTATCTTAAGTGCATAGCCAAAATTAGTTCTCAAACAATTACTTCACAACACCCGCAGATAATAACGCTCTTTTTGTAACTTTAGAGCTACCACTGTAATAAAAGAGCGTCAAGCTAAAGTCGTATTTAATGCAGAACTACGTTATTAAGGTAATTTCGTAATGTGAGTTATAATGCGCCTGAAACTTCACACAAATTGAAATGCCAATTAAACTCCTATTGGATAACATAAAATAATTTGCTAACTTGTCTGTAATTAATAGTGATTTAGATCTGATTATTTGACATAGTTCGCATTTAGTGCAACTAATATACTGGACCGTAAATAAAAAGCGTTTTTAATTATTTCGGTCCTCAATATGGTTTTTAACAATTCGCGGAACTTTACACAATTTAAGCCCCAAAAATCTTAAATTTATGTCTACTTTTGAAACGAGAACTTACGAAAATAATGTTAAAAATAAAAAATAATATTGCTCTAAAATTTATTGTTAATGGAAGTTACATGCAGTTAGTGCACAGAGTATACAATAAATAATTTATGCAAATCAAGATATCAGCTGAATGTCCATTAATAACCTAATTCATCAAGCTTATTTCAATTAATATAGGTTTCCGATCTGTCTGCTTGACGGTCTTCTCACCTAAATAGAATTAATATTCCTAGTATCCCAAAATCAGAATTTGCACAAATCCAGATGTCAATTATTGAGCTTCAATACATAATGTAAAATAATTTAGGAAACTTTGCTTAACTAATGTGGCTTTGCTCCGGTTGATTGATACTGTGCGCTTCCAGATACATTTACCGCCCGTACCATAGAAAATGCAAAGAATATGTTTGCGTGTCTATGTTTTTTAGTTGTTACGTCACCTATTCATTTCAAAACTATTATTTTATTAAATGAAGAGTAAAGGCAGTGCATGTATGAAACATAGTAATGAAACAATCTTTATATATCATGCAAAATTTAATCCAATGGGACTTCTATGAAGAGCGTAACAGAGCGCTTTCGGCCGTAGCCATCATCGGTGTTACCTGAAAGTAAGTAAAAGAACCCCTTGGTGTCAGTGGAGAAAGTTGACGAGTTGAGACAATGGTTATTTTTCGTAAAAAATATGATGAGATGAACACTTGACTGTTACGTTCAGTTATAAATTTGTTGGAATTTTATAGAATTTTTTATTTAAAAAAGGGGTTAGCTAAAGTTATTCATTAAGTATGATTTTTTAAATAAATTTTGTGCGTAAAAAGAAAGAAAATAATGGACTTCTTTTACTCACTTGTCAGTGGAAAAGGACATATCCATGGAAACAAACAACACAAAGCGACAATGGTCACAATTAAATTTCACACATCGTACGTCACATTTTTGAGAAAATGGTTCACATAATTTAGATTAAAATCATTAACTAAACAAAATTAAAATAAAAGCGTGGTACCAAGACGCTTTTAGATGACATACCAAATGTGTCACTATTGACAGTCTTGAGAAGCAGACTAATGACGCTAATATGCCAAAAAACGGCGGTAATTTTGAATGTTAAGAGTTTTTAAAAAAGATAAGTTTTAAGTTTGGAGATAAAATTAAATAAAGTTACTGTAATGGTCTAAAGTTAACCTAACTTACAAACGGATTTGCTACTATGCCAGATGAGACCAACCAAATGTCATAATATGTATTGAGTATACAATCTGCAAATGAATACTAGGAAATTCAGTTGACTGCTTAAGTGGTGGCTTGAAAATTGTCATGGAAGAAAGAAAGTGCATTATCAAGTGAAAATAGAGGACTAACTTAGAGATGAGGTTAGCCTGAACTAACTCAACTCGGCGGATAGAAAAGAAAAGAAGGGAGATGACTTTAGCCTGAGCTAACTCAACTCATGGAGGATTAACCTAAGTGATGAAATTAGCCCAAAATAACCCAACCTGAAAAGATAGAAAAGGAAAGAAGTAGATGAAATTAGCCTAAGCTAACTCAACTCGAAAGGATAGAGAAAGAAGAGAAAGAAAGATGACATTAGCCTGGGCTAACTCAACTCTAACAAATAAAAATAAAATTAAATCAAATAACATTACTGTAGTAAAAATTGGAGAAATTAGAAATTGAAAGTGCTTGATCAAGCGACCCTCCTCAATGTTTGGGCGAAAGTGAATTCAGTCGAGAAGCCTTCTATGTAATGGAATGTAGGACCTGTTAAGATTGACCTAAGTGTTGAGGCAATGGTTATTTGTACGCAGTTCGCTGTGGATATCGATGTCCTCAATGAAATCTTGGAGGATACTTGTAATGTTTGCAACAAAACCGTTCTAGAGGATCAAGAGGGACTGCTGTGAGAGAAATGTATGGTTTGGAAGCATCGAGTCTGTTTGTCCATGAATAACAAGACCTATGTTGCTATAGGCAAGTCTAAGCAGCCGTGGTGGTGCGATTCCTGTAAGGAAATCAACATAAAGAAACAAACAAAGAGCACTACACTAGAGGACATTATGGAGAAATTGGAAGGTATGGAGGAAAAATATGACATAATTATGGTCGAACTCAAGAAACAAATAAAAACTAATGAAAAACTGCAGGAGGAAATTGTAGAAATAAAGAAACAGCTGAACAAGAAGGAGCAGGTAGAGTTGAAAAATAACATGATAATCCAAGGAGTTCCAACTATTCAAAACGAAAATTTAAATCAAATTATAAGAAAGGTTGGCGCAGGACTGAAAGTTGAAACTAATGAAAATGATTTTACTTGTGTACGATTGGGGAAAGACAAGGAAAAGAGTGTCATTAAGGTTATGTTCAAAGACAACAATAAGAAAATGCAATTCATGAAGTCTACAGGTAGATTTGATCTAAATACTAAAGATCTGGGATTTAAACAGGACAAAAAAATATATCTAAATCATGATTTAACAAAAACCAATCTTGAATTGTATATGGCGGCAAAAGCCTACAAAAAAGACAACAACTTCAAGTTTTTATGGATAAGTGATGGTAGTGTTCTCTTGAGAAGGGATGAAACCAGTAAAGTAATACTAGTTGACAGTATTGATAAGCTGGTAAACTAGACAAGCCTCGAAGTTCAATTAGATTAGCTTACATAAATACGCAAAGTCTAAAAAATAAGATAGACGATGTACGTGGTTTTGTGATCAACAATGATTATGATATTCTCCTACTGGCTTAAACGTGGCTAAGAAAAAGTGAGACATTTTTATATAAATTAGATAATTATGATGCTGTCCACTCGTGCAGGGAGGGAAGAGGAGGTGGAGCATCTATTTATGTGAAAAGTGCTATACAGTTCTGTGAGCTTGAGAAAACAGGGGATAGTAATATAAACTGGGTGTGTGAAGCATCGGCAAACAAAATCTGAATGTAAGTGTTGTATACAAACCGCCCAACCAAAATGATGATGAGTTTTTGGCATTCCTAGAAACGATTTTGTCAAAGTACCCAAAAAAGCACCTAATTGTTGGTGATTTCAATATAAATTTGTTAAAAAGCAATGATACAATTGTAAAAAGCTACAAAAATCTAATTAACCTAAACAACTACCAAATTTGTAATGAAATATCTGAAGATAAAGCCACAAGGGTAACAAAAGAAACTAAAACGGTTATAGATCATGTTCTTTCCGATAAATATTCTAAACTTAATTGTAAAATTAAAATTGAAGACACTACTTTATCTGATCATAGATTATTATCTGTAACACTAGAGGATAAATTAAAAATCTACCAGCAAAAACTCATCATGAAATTAAATACATTAATTATTTAAAATTTCGAAATGCGTTTGAAGTAGAGATAGGAAAAGTTGGGGCTCAATCATTTCAGAGTCTCGCTGATGTAATAAATAACTGTAAAAAGAGATCAGAGACAACAAAAGTAATAAAAATAAGGAAAAAAAATACCTGGATGAATCAGGAGATTCTGGAGATGATGAGTCTACGAGATATTATTTATAAAAAAAAGGTAATAAACCTAATGATATCCTGCTGGATGGGCAGTTCAGGGTTCTTAAAAACCAAAATAACAATAAAATCAAAGCACTAAAAAATAAACACTTTCATGATAAATGGGAGAGAGCTGGTAACAACTACAAAAAGCAATGGAAGTTTATTAATGGGTATTTCAAAGACGACGAAAAAAGCTCAAAAGTTAACAGTATAAAAATCGGTAACAGGGAAATCACAAACGAGAGGGACATAGTAAATTCTCTTAACTTGCACTTTGCCAAAGTGGGAGAAACCATAGTAAAAGAGGAAAATAAGACTGAATAAAGATGTGCAGAATAATATAGTTGATTATTGTCAGAATAGTTTAAATTTAGAATTAACCACGGCCCAAGAAATAAAAGAAATCATATCGGAACTAAAAAGAAACTCGGCACCAGGCCATGATAATATAAGCACTAATGATATCATAACACTTTCCGATAGTATTGTAGGAATTCTTTGTACACTGATAAACAACATTGTTACTACAGGGATTTTTCCACAGGAATTAAAAATAAACAAAATAACACCAATATTCAAATCAGGCAAAAAAGATAATTTAAATAATTACAGGCCAATTTCTGTTATAAGTGTCTTCTCAAAGATCATAGAAAAGACCCTGAAACGAAGAATCCTGACGCACGTACATAACAATAACTTATTAGATGATTTCCAATATGGTTTCTTAAAAAATAGTAGTACTTCAAGCGCAACATTAGACTAAATTTTGTATCAAAAGCACTTGATGGAGGAGAGATTGTGGTGGCTGTATTTGTGGACCTTAAGAAGGCATTTGATGTGGTTGATTTTGATTCGCTTCTGGGGAAGCTTGATAATATGGGAATACGGGGGAAAATTTTAGAGGTCATAAAAACATATCTAACAGATAGAAAACAGTACACTAAGATAGAGCAGATTTCTAGTACATTGCTCACAAACACATATGGAGTACCACAGGGTTCTGTCCTTGGTCCTCTTTTATATTCACTGTACGTCCTGAATCTGCGGTGTGCCAATTTAAAGGCCCATTATTTTACATTTGCTGACGACACAGTATTGGTGTATTCAGGCATTAACGAGCAAATCTTAAATGAAGAAGTAAATATTGATCTCGAAAAATATAATCAGTGGCTATATTTTAATAAACTAAAAATAAATATTGATAAAACAAAGTTCTTGCTTTTTAAACAAAAACACAAAATTGTAAACAATGTCACTATAAAAATCAATGATCTTATTTTGGAAAGGGTCACAAGTGTTAAGTACTTGGGCTTAATAGTGGATGATAGGCTAAATTGGAAGGAACACCTCACTAAGATAACCGAAAAGATTCTCTCTATGATTCCTTACATATTTAAAATTATAAATTATATTACAGACAAAACTAAGAAACTCGTGTATAATGCCTTCTTCTTGTCTCATCTCCGGTACCTTATAACAGTGTGGGGTGTGTGTGGGAGGGGAGCGTTTGAATCCATGCAAACTGTACAAAACAAAATATTAAAAATCCTATTCAACATAGATAGACTCACTCGTACAGAGACGTTATACAGTAGGTTGCAGACTGCTAAATTAACTAACATTTTAGAGTTTGAGCAGTGCAAATTAATGTATAAAATAATGAATGGGCAACAAAAGACAAATTCTCAATACTCACTAACTAATGAAGTACATAATTATCCAACTAGGACACAAAGCAACATCTATCACATATGTAACAGAACATGCGTGGGTGCAAACAATCCTTTTTTCCGGCTGTCGGAAGCATTTAATCATTTACCAGTGGAAATTAAACAGAGTCTGAGTTACAAAACATTTATATCAAAACTAAAAAGACATTGTAATATTATTGTATAAGTAGGCTAATTTAAATCTGTGATCTGTATTGTGATGTTCTGGGGTAGGGATAGTATTAAGCTCTATATTATGTACCAAAGACAATACTACTACGGAAAGATAGCTTATTTAAATGGGAAACCCTAAATCGGCCTGGAGACATGAATGCTCTCGTAAGTATGAATATTTCGTGCGGTAACCCTCGTACCGCGAGCATAACGGGGCGCGGCGTTGCCAATATTGCTTGTTTTCGTTGTCTTCGATAGTATTTTGGATGCAGTCATTTAACAAGGTTGAATAAAGAATATTCTCGCATCGCGTCCGGCGTGGCGTTTGCATGCCCCAGACTACGGCGCGCCGTCTGCGTAATATTAATTACAACTTATAAAATTAGTAATTATAGTTTATAAAATAAAATTGGCTTTTTTTAATTTGAAGTAGTATTTTATCAGATATGGCTCGTGCCCGTTCTGCATTATTTGACCGAAAAAAATTAAACCCATATGTAAGATCCCATATCTCCTTTATTATATTATTTTGTTACTTTACGTTAGGATAACGCTTTCGGGAATTTAATATAAAATAGATACATACTTAATATGTATTTACATACCTGCTTCATGCCTTATAAATTTTAAATAAAATACTTCTAAATATACTAATTTTAATTCTCCGAATAGGTAATCTAAATTATAGATAAAAGAATTTAGTTAAAAAATTTAATAAGAGAGAAAAAGTTTAGTATATTTACTGATACCAAAGACAATACTAGTAGTATTGTATTTGCTGATATCTACACCTATAGCTTTATACAATAGTATATTGTGTAACTAGGAGGAAAAGCAAAACATTCCTGGACGATTGTGGTAATTGCTGGACGAGACGCAGCCGAGGCCAGCAACACAGGAGTCCAGGAATGTGATTTTCCTACGAGTTGCACATACTATTTTTTATCCGATCGGAATGAATACGTAATTATAAAAATAGAGCCAATTATTACTCTAAATAAAAATGGTGTTTTAAACTTAAACTCAACATAATATCAAGTTTTGAATCGA
This sequence comes from Pissodes strobi, assembly GCA_016904865.1. Classification (NCBI taxonomy): domain Eukaryota; kingdom Metazoa; phylum Arthropoda; class Insecta; order Coleoptera; family Curculionidae; genus Pissodes; species Pissodes strobi. Next base: position 253,160 of record MU183244.1, on the reverse strand, counting down.
GCGAGCTTGGAGTTTATTACGTAACTAGGGAAACCACATCTAAATTTTGCTTTTAATAAACGTCAGATCTGACAAACAAGGTGTTTAAATATGACAGAAATTTTATATTCCCGGCCTAGGACGGAAATGTTGTACGTACAGTTATTGCATGTTGGCCAAGCAACGAACACAATATACTGGAATCATGACTTTTGCGATGAGTAAACATATCTGAAAGGTATAGTTTTTCGTCCGATCGGAGAAAAAATTATATTAATAGTACAAAATAACAATTACCTACGTTATGGTGGTGGGTATTTATTATAAGTGAAAATAAAGTTGACGTGTTTTTTCATTTCCTCATATTTTGCCGAAGGGTGGAATGTTTTCAAATTGAAATCTAATAAATTTTTTAAAGACCTCAAAATAATAAAATAACAAGCAATAATATTAAAGACCTACACAAACACAAACTACGTATTTTGAAATAAAGAACAAAGATCCTATTAAAAATAAAATAAATTTTAAATTCAAGATGACATACATAATTTACACTTTATGAGTAAAAATAAACGATAGTAATAGTGCAAATTGAACTTTTCTGTTGCTTCTTTTGTTAACTTATTAAACAATTATTTGTGAGAGGGAAGGCCACATTTTAACAGATATGCACGCACAACCTGGCATTAGTTTTATATGGGGAACCGTGTCGTTTATTTCTCTAATTTATAAATTTTAGAAAATAAAATAACAAATTCTAAATTTGGCAAATGTAGAATAGCTACCGTCATTATTTATCCAATGATTATGTGTGCAAAATTTCAGATCTCTATTACTTTCTGTTTGAATTTCTAGTGTGAACTCTTTTCAAGTATGATATTCCCTCTATAAGAGCGTAAACTTGTGATAGATAGTCGAAAGAAGAATTTTTAGGCTCATCAACTAAAATAATAGTATATTATTTTATATGGATGAAAAGTAACTTTTCCTCCACATAAAATATGCTGTTTTTTCTTCAAATGTCGACAAATTAATGCAAAAATATCTTTTTTTAATAGTAATAATAATAATTATTATCAAAGATAAGTCGGTTTTCAAGGCGGCTGAGACCGGTGTCGGTGAATAGGCACAGGTCGTTGCTATAGTAATGTAACATAAAGCTGTCAGTGGACACTGTCAACAATAATTATTTTTTTAAAATTGCGTCTCCGATTGCGTTTTAATTCCGTATTGATAAGCAGTTATTGAGTAAGTTCGATTAAATAATAACCAATTTGTTCCTAAATTAGTGATTTTTAGAAATGCAGTGCACAAATTGAGTGATAAATACAAATTTTAGTTTAATAATTCTTGAGTTGTTGACGCTTGCTTTGTTGTTTGTTTGTATCTATGTTGCTATGGTAACACTTTTACCTCCGCCGGCGGAAAAGTGAAAAGTAAAGCTCCGGCGGAGGAAAAATGAAACTTCACGGCCGCCTACACAGTCGAGTAATGACGGATTTATTGACGTTTGAAGAAAAAAATATATACCGCGTGTTTCTCAAAAGTGGCTCATCCCTATAACTTTTTTGTTTTTAGAGATAAACAAGTGAAATTTGGTGTGTAGAGATATAGTACATAAATAAGTGTTTTCTGACGTATTCAATTGTTTTCTCTCACTTCAAGTTTGACCGGAAGAGACCTTTACTTTTTTATATTAAACGGAACACCCAGTATATTTTTACTTATTTCAATAGAAAATCACAATGCGAGTACAATGACACCCCATTTGTCACTTTTTGGCATTTATCATCCTAAAGTTTTCAATTTTTAATTTCAAATCTAGAGTGCCATGAATCAGTTAAAACGGTTAATTTTGACCAGGAAGAAATAGTTTTGATCGAGTTTTACTCTTTTTGTTTTAAAGGTTCACTTAAAGATTACAAAATCCTAATTATGAGTTTTACTGAATTTTTTCAAACAGGACAAAGGTGGCTCATTACGATATCCAGAAAGGGCATCTTGTTACGAACAATTTGATACCACAAAATCGATATTTTAAATAAATATTGAGTATCATAATCTATCTAAAAGCTCTAGTAGTTTATTGTGACGGCCATCAACCGGCATCGTTGATAGTGGAAAGAATAAGGAGGCTTTGGAAAGTATTAAAAAACTGTTACGAGATTTTTGCGCAGTCATATTAAATTTGTCAGTTTTGGCAGAAATTCTTAAAAATCAATATTTTTTATAATCAATTCGTTATTACAAATTGGCAAATGGAAAATTACAGTCGAAATTAGCAAATTGGCATACTATTAATTTATGGTGAAACTAGAAAAAATGCCGTTGTTGCAGCGCGGCTTTTTCCGGAAAGTAATTCCAACAGACCGGCATCCCACTGGTCATTATTTTCCAAAAATGGAGAAAAAACTTTATTTGTAATAAGGAACTGATTATAAAATAGTATATTGTGCAACAAGTTTTGAAAAAGACTCTTTGCACACGAGTATGAGGTTTGTGCGCGAGCCGTAGGCGAGTGCTACAAGTCATACGAGTGTGCAAAGAGTCAGTTTCAAACGTGTTGCACACGATACTTTTTCTACGACTGCAGAAAATAAGGATTAATATGCGATTTTTATTATTTTTAATCTTTTAACTTTTGACAGGACTGTGTGAAAATTTTTCATACGCCGTGTGAAAAGTTTTCACACGCTTATGTCAAAAGTAAATGACAGAAAATAAAATATTTTTGACTGGTTGACACTAACGAGGTTGACATTAACGAATTGTTTATGAATTATTTAAAAAAAAAGCACACTTATTGCATCGTTTTCTAAATAAGGAATTTTATTAAATAAATTCAACAAGTAATTAAAAAACAACAGACATATTCCTTATTGTGTTTTTAATAAAACATTTAGTATTTCATGGTATTCTTGGAACACATCTTCTCGTTTCATAGGCGAATAGGTAGGACTCGGAACTTCGCTAGTACTGACCATAAAATTTCGATGTTTAAGAACGTACAAATAGTACTTGGATACTATTTTATTTCTTTTTGTATTCCTCACGCGGTTTAACGATGGTTGCATAAAAACAAGAGTTTCTTGTATCTTTTTAAACAGGTTATTTTCCAATAGATCTATACCAGCGGTCTTTACTAAATATTTTAAAAGTGGCAAGTTACTGTGTTGTTTATCTATTTCTTCGACACTTTCGCAAAATTTACACAAGCAATACTTTTTGTAAATATTGTCCATTGTAAATATAGAAATTTGTGACAACCTTTTGCATGAATTATTGTTTTGACAGTTTGCTTACGAGTAATAGTTGCTGCCACAGCCTTCTAGAATTCGTGAGTAAAATTATGGTTCAAACTCATAATATTATTATTTAATAGTCTTTTCATATGACAATATAAAATGTAATAAAAAATATATTTACTTAAATTGTAGTAAGATTAGTGGCGGTTGAATAGAAAGCATATTAATGTTAAAACCCTACTTTGAGCAAACCATATTACTAAAGTTTAAGGTAACTCTACAAAAGACATATGCATATGTGTATCTAATAATATATCACAAAATAGATAATTTTAAATAATATGTTTGTTCCTGTAACTTTAGTAGAATAATCTTTTTAAAAAAATAAGTTAGTAATATAAGTAATGTCTTACGGTAAATATCATGTTACTAAAGTTTACGGAATAAGTTACCTTTATTATTATTAGTAAAACGAACAAATGTTTAAAAACTACACTGTTCATGGTTATAGTAACAGAGAACACTACTTTTTACTTAAAAAATCATGTTTTAAGTTAAGGATTTTAAGGGTAGTAGCCTCCGTCAAGATATATAGGTTTAGTATGTATTCTATTAACAAATAAAAAATTGCAAAAGAATATAGGTTGACCCTATTACACCACAAAATATTATTTAAAAGTCAGTACTTCCTATGACTTTAGTAATAGCTCGAAACTCTAGACAGACAGTATGTAGTGTGTTACTTGGTATGGTATAATATTAAGCTACTAAAGTCCAAGGAACAGTTAAATTTTGCCAATAGTACCGGGAAACTTACAAAAGGCTTATGTATATTAGTTTTAGTATAAGCCGAAGAGACGTTGTTGATATATATTACGAAAATTGCAAGATGTTAACTTTAGCAATAAAATTACAATTCATAATTAGGCTGGATTTAAACAATTAAATACATCAAATAATTTATTCAGTTACAATAAAGTGTTTATAATTATTATTTAAATAACAAATTATCTTTACATTAATAAAACAAAATATAAAGTTACATAGCTCTATTTAAAGTTATAGTTAATGGTTATATTTGTGCAGTTTTGGAAACTGTGTGCTGGTACATTTTGTCTTTCAATCGAATTCGTGTATGTTATATTTTCGGTTATGTTTCGTGAACATGAAGGAACTGGTGCCGGCGGGGAAGTTTCTGATTCTTGTATTTCATGTTGTGATAAGGACGTCGAAGTTTGGCTTACAGATTTCTCAATTTTGTTTGCAATTTTTAGTTTATTTGCAATTGAATCGTCTACGTATCCTTCTGCCACTCCACTAGAACGCCATCCCCCATGGCGTTTAAGTGTAAGTAAATCCTCACCAGCGTTAACAAGTATTGTTGCCGATGAGCGCCGAAAACAATGGCCTGTATATTCGCTCGGATTAGGCAGTTTCAAAAAACTGGCTATTTCTGTAGCCATGCGACCAAACTTATTAATGCCTACAACTTGCCTAGTGCATTTTCCATTTTGATAATTTAAGAAAAATCTGTTTTCGGATATATTAGTGGGTCTGAGATTGGCATACCTTTTACATATATTGTAGAAGTTTCCAGTTAGAGTAAATGATCGGGGCATATTATTTTTTGTACTTGTTAATTTGATCAACATAGCCGAATTTAAATCTTCCATGTTATTGACTGATAATTTATGTAATTCGTCACGTCTACAAGCTCCTGCCAGACCAATAGCAACTGCAGCCTAAAAAATTAAATGTGTTAATTAAAAACTTTTAGCAAGTTTACAGGTGAGAACATTTTTTGTACTGTAAAGTTTGCTTTCAGTACGTACTTTTATTAGCAGGTATTGCTGATCCGGTGCTGTATTCAAAAACTGTGAAAAATCCCCCTCCGTTAGAATTTTGGACTTCTTTGGTGTAGTAGTATTGTCTTTGAGTATTGTCTTTGTATGTACATAAAACTATATACTCGAGGCCAGTGTTAAATGCACTGATTAGAGTACATTTTGTTGTTACTTATGTAATTAATTTATTTTAACGTAATATATTTAACTTTTCAAAAAAAAAATCTAACCTATTGAAGTTTTTTGATGAAATCTTGTGCAGGATCTTTGAATCAGAATGAGGACTGAAGTTGTGGTTGTGATTTCGCAAATATTCTCCGAAAGCAGAGTTGTTTCTGTTCAAATGTTCATTGATATGGACCATTAATGGTTTACATGTCCTACCAATGTAGGTGCACTGGGAAGAATTGCATGACAGCTTATGAGAAAGTATCTATTTTATCTTTCGTGTCATTTAAAAAGGTTTGTAATTGATTATTTTTGGAAGACAAATGATAGTTACTGACAAATTGGCGAATGGTTTTGGAAATCTTACGGTTCGTTTCTAACTCAAAAAAAGGAATGGAGAAGTATTTTTTGGATGAATTATCTATTAAGCTGTGAGACAGTCAACAAGACTGGGATCAAAATGGTTACTGAAAGCTATTTGTTTTATTATATTTACTTCTTTGTTGTATTCGACAGTATACAAAGGTATATTAAGTAACCTATTGACATAGCAATGAAAAGCTGCCATCTTATGTTGCCACGGGTGGTGGGACAAGTAAGATATAGTGTGGTCAGTTTGAGTAGGCTTCCTATAGATCGAAAACTCAAGACTGTCTATCGCTCTATGAACAGTGATGTCCAGCAAATTAAGTTTATTATTGTTTTTAAGTTCGATTGTAAAACTGATGTTCGGGTGGATAATATTAAGCTTGTCTAAAAGAGCGTTGGCCCCCTAAGCATCGCAATCAAGAAAGCAAAGACAGTCATCCACATAACGGAACCAGTGAAGGATCTCTCGATTTGCTGGAGTGACTATATGCCTGTTTTTCATATTGTTCATAAAAACATCTGCTAAAAAAGTAGAAAGACAGCTGCCCATTGCCAAGCCATCAGGTTGTTTATAAAATTTGTTGTTTAATTGAAAAGAGTCTTGAGACACACAAAGGTTTAGAAGCGACAAGCGACATTAAATTAATTTTTTGTTGATCATTGACATTACATGAAGTAAGCAGATCACCAACAAGTAGTACTCCCTTTGTTTTTGGTACTGTAGTAAAAAGGTTAGATACATCAAAAGAAACCATAATATAATTATGCGGAAGTTGTAAATTCTTTAGATTATTGATTAAAGAAATGGAATTACTTATCGGATATGTAGGAGTAAACTTAGTAATATCCTTAATCAAGTTATATGTGAATTAAGCTAGGTAATAAACATGTGTGTTAGTAAAACTTACCACAGGTCTAATTGGTGTATCAATTTTATGGATCTTAAGGAGGCCATACAACCTAGGTATTGTAGGATTGCTAGAAATTAGATTTTTCCTAACATAATTTTCTTCAAAAAACGGTTTGAAATGTTTTATGAGCCTGGTGACTTTCCTTATAAAGCTATTAAAAGGGTTATTTGGTAACTGAGAAAATTCATTATCGACCAAGAATGTCTCAACTTTAGAAATAATGTAGTCTGTCTTTTTAAGAATGACCAAGCAATTGCATTTATCCGCCTTAGAAACAATGAGATCTTCATTTTTGACTTTTAATTTGAGTTTTTTCAAAGTTTTGAAATAGAAATTAGAAGAACGAGTGTTGAATTTTGATAAAAAAAAAGAATTCGCAATGACTTTCACAACATCCTATATAACACATAGAAAAAATTATCAAATTCAACACTCGTTCTTCTAATTTCTATTTCAAAACATTGAAAAAACTCAAATTAAAAGTAAAAAATGAAGGTTTAATTGATTCTAAGGCGGATAAAGGCAATTGCTTAGTCATTCTTAAAAAGACAGACTACATTTCTAAAGTTGAGACATTCTTGATCGATAATGAATTTTCTCAGTTACCTAATAACCCTTTTAATAGCTTTATAAGGAGAGTCACCTGGCTCATAAAACATTTCAAACCGTTTTTTGAAGAAAATAATGCGAGGAAAAATCTAATTTCTAGCAATCCTACAATACCTAGGTTGTATGGCCTCCCTAAGATCAATAAAATAGATACACCAATTAGACCTGTAATAAGTTGTACTAACACACCTGCTTATTACGTAGCTTAATTCACATATAACTTGATTAGGGATATTACTAAGTTTACTTCTACATATTCGGTAAGTAATTCCATTTCTTCAATCAATAAACTAAAAAATTTACAACTTCCGCATAATTGTATTATGGTTTCTTTTGATGTATCTAACATTTTTACTACAATACCAAATTCAATTGCAGATTGTACACTCAATACATATTATGGCATTTGGTTGGTCTCATTTGGTATAGTAGCAACTCATTTTGTAAGTTAGGTTTAAAATTAACTTTAGACCATTACAGTAACTTTATTGAATTTTATCTCCAAACTTAATACTTATCTTTTTTAAAAACTCTTAAAATTCAAAATTATCGCAGTTTTTTTGGCATATAAGCATCATCAGTCTGCTTGCCAATAGCGACACCTTTGATGTGTCATCTAAAAGCGTCGATCTTGGTACCACGATTTTATTTTAATTTTGTTTAGTTAATAATTTAAATCTAAATTATGTGAACAATTTTCTCAAAAACGTCCGATGTGTGAAATTTAATTGTGACCATTGTCGGTTTGTGTTGTTTGTTTGCTTCCGTGGATATGTCCTTTTCCACTGACATGTGAGTAAAAGAAGTATACACCATTTTCTTTCTTTTTACGCACAAAGATGAATAAAAAAATCATTCTTAATGAATAACTATAGCTGGCCCCTTTTTTATATAAAAAATTCTATAAAATTCCAACAGCTTTATAACTGAACGTAAGTAACAGCGTTCATCTCATCATATTTTTTACGAAAAATAACCATTGTCTCAACTCAACAACATTCTCCACTGACAGGGGGTTCTTTAACTTGCTTTCAGGTAACACTGATGCTGGCTACGGCCGAAGGCGCTCTGTTACGCTCTTCATAGAAGTCTCTTTGGATTAAATTTTACAAAGATTGTTTCATTACTATTATTTTATTATTCGTTGCCGTTCAATTTTTACCAAAATCGTCTGCTTCAATTTTGTCGCATAGCTTACCATTGATTCATATTAAAAAAAGCAATTGAATCACTAGCTTTTTTGCCAGTAGCATTCTGGAATATTAACATTGAAAATGTTTCTGTTCTCCTAGTGCGAAAAAGGGCATGCTACATTTGCCACATCACGTAATATACGTGAGAGATCGTGTTAGTTAAAGTAAATTAAAATGAACCGAAGCGAACAGAATTTTGGCGACTAACGAAAACTAACCAGAAACATTAAATTTGATTATACGTAAAATTTTAGTGAACGTCACGACACGGTTTATGAAAAATTGATTATAACGTATCGGAACCTGCTCAAATAAGTCAAATAAATTTAGACTAAGTGAAACTAACCGAAAGTTAATTCGACGACTAACCAAAACTAAGCAAACCTATTAAAATTGATTATAGCGCATCGGAACCAGTTCAAATGACTAAAAAATGTTGAGACTAAATGAAACTAACCAAAAGTTGAATCGACGATTAACTAAGACTAACCAAATCTATTAAAATTTATTATACGTATCGTAACCGGTTCAAATTGCCAAAAATAAGTTGATATTCATTGAAACTAACCGAAAGTTCAATGGACGACTAACCAAAACTAACCAACTTTATAAAATTGATTATAACTTATCGGAACCGATTCAAATCACTAAAATAAGTTGAAACTAAGTGAAACTGACCGAAAGTTGATTAGATAACTAACCAAAACTATTAAAACTGATTAAAACCTATCAGAACCGGCTCAAATAAGTAAAATAAGTTGGGACTAAGTGAAACTAACCGGAAGTTGATTAGACAACTAACCAAATTTATTAAAATCTTAAGTTTAAAAAAATAAATATACAAATGTTTATAATATATTTAAAAATTAAAACATTAGCCGTAATTATTTGTACGTACCGAACCGTAAAACAAACAAATAAATGAAAAAAAACAATAACATACAAAACGTCGCGTCAGTTTAACTAGTACTAAACCAAGTATTAACATCCACCGAAGAGGTAGACGAGGAATGATGCGGTTGAAAGATTGAAGTATCTGCGTCCGAAGAATCATCATCCTCCATGGGTTCTATCACGTTAGTCTTTCGCAATTTTTTTACGTTTTTTTTTAGCTCAGTTCTACTTAATCCGGCACTGATTATATTATAAGATTATAAGATCTGGACTGATTCCGTTTTTGGTAATCTTAAAATCATGAACGGACACAAGTATTATTCTGTAAATATTTTGTGGGAATCCTAATAATTCTTTCCGTTTACATTGTCTTGTCTGATTGATCTTGTTTGATTTTTGCCAAGGTTACAATGATTGTACTAGGGATGGTTGGTATATTAAAATACGTACTAGGAATACTGAGAGTCTAGTTTTGCCTTGTGTTATTTTAGAATCCGTCAACAGATTTGACTTAAACTTTGCGATGGTATATTTCATGCCTTGATTGAGACTAAAGCTTTGTAGGGCGTATTCGAAATCATTAACATGAGCGTGGTCATGTCGTTAATTAATCGATATGTCGCTACATCGAAGAGTGCCGCAGAGTGACGCATATATCCGGCTGAGTTCAGTTTTTTCCGGTTTATTAGATATAAGCGGCCTGTATCGATTGATTTATATCACAAACTAAGTCATTAAGTTTACCCTGTGAAATCAGTTGCGGCGTTGCTGAATATTCTGATAAGCCAAATGAGGAATTCATTGTTATTTTTTTTTGTGTGTGCCACAGACCACGAAAGTCTAAGGCCTATAAAAATATACGCGTGAGGGTACCGTGACCTGTTATATGGCTTATTCCATGAACGTTGTCCAAGTATCGAAACATGCACACTTGGTGCACTTCACGACTCTTTTTAGACAATGCAGCAGTACTTTCACGGTCGTCAATTTAGAAATACAATAACTACTACTTTTACGGCTCTCCGGCTGAGAGTCGAACCCGAGTCTCCCGAATGACGCTATACTACCGAAGATTGCTGTATTATTACTTAATTAATCAGGGGATTCAAGTTCTTTTTCATCAAATGTCCAAGTTTCTGGTGAGTTTGAGACAGCTCATTCATCACTACGTTTGACGGGACGTAAATCTGATGGCAAATTACAATTTTAACAATATATTTAAACCAATAATATTAATATTTGAGAAGCAAAAATAAAAATCTATGACATGGCGTTTTGGTTTTCTCTAAACTATTGGTAATGTAAAGGGCTTTTTACAATTTGGATCTTTTAGCCAACCTGTTAACTACGTTGCACAAGTCTTACAAGAATTTGATTATGAGAGGTACGTATCAAAACAAAAGTTGGCAATATTTGAGTCTTGTCTAGGCATTGTATTTAAAGTTAATTATTATAAATTAACGTAGAACTCAAACCATTTTAATGTCCAACACATTGAAAGCGTGACACATTCGGATGTCGTTAGTCTAGTAATATACATAATGTGATCTCAAAACAGGCCGTTTATATCTAATAAACCGGAAAAAACTGAACTCAGCCGGATATATGCGTCATCGCGTGAACTTCGCGACATAATACAATATAACACACTTTACATATTGTAAATTATAAATGTCTATTTCTTTATGGCAGTGGCACACACACTAAAGGAAGATCCTATGACACTCGATGAAGGGTGTGTGTGCGATGTTGATTGAAACAGTTCTTGAATTGCTGTAGGTTGTAATTTGGGGGAAACATACATACAGATATCCTGCGAGTGAATTCCACAGTGATGCAGTGCGCCAGGCAAAGAAGTCCTTGTAAAGTGATGCTCTAGGTATTTCTAGTTGTACGACGGACGGGTGTGCTCTTGCCGTGTGTCGTGACTGTCTGACAGGCATTGCTGGGGCTGAGATGAGGCGGCCAGATCCTGGGAACATCTGCCGTGAAAATATCTGTAAAACAGCAAATCTCGGCCACATGTCTGCCATTTTCCAGACTATCTAGGTCAACTACGGGTCGCCGACGAGACACACACCTCCTGAATGGTATCCAACATGTTCTTATTTGCGGTTTGAAGGGCAAGAGCAGCTGTTTCAGTGTACAAGGTGTCCCAAATTGGAGCCTCATCATTGGGATCTCGGGAACTAGAAGAGATACGAGGTCGGTTAAATGGAGGCAAAGTTGCGCGATTTGATGCTGATCAAAATGCCACCTTACAAGTAAAAAACCGAATATTCGCGATTTCATTTTTATTTTTTATGACTTTATTTGAATAGATATAACAAAATAAATTTCATATTCTCATTGTTACTTTTTATTTTCTACAAGATGCTGTTATCAGATTTCAAACCGACGTTTCGTCTTTGAGATGTCATCATCAACTTTGTTTTTTAAATACGGCCCTTAATTTTTTATTACGGATTTTAAGAGCTTCTAAGATCCCAAAATCAATGATGTATCGCACTTATTCGAAAAATTCATATTAATGGCATTTTTCATAAGAATTCATGTGTTAGAGAGAGACAGAAAACAGATTTTTGTCAAAATCTTACCAGGAAATTATTAAAATGATTTTTTCGAAAAAGTGCGATACAACAATGAGAATGTGAAATTTATTATATGTTCCAAATCTAATCCCACACAACTATTTACTTGGGTAAATTGCTAAAAATATAGCCTAGAGCCTATGGTTTGAGGGTTAACACTTTAATAATTGCACCCCGTTCTGCATCACTTGACCAAGCGACATTAGAGTTTTTTGAGATATTGGTGTCATCTAGGAGGTAAAGTTGATATTTATCTTGGAAAAAATCAAGAACGTACAGAACCCTACCATTTCCCTATATTCAACAATAAATCTAAACGCCAATCAGCCGATATTATTAGGGCAATTTTGCATTACTCGACTAAGTGCAGCTTAAGCAGACACATTTTAATTTCACTAGTTTGATTTTTGCATAAACGAACCAACCGCCATTGCGCTTGGCCGACTGATGCAAATCTTGTAATTCGCATCGCGGGCTGATTTTCATATATAGGACTGTGCACCGACTGTGCGCCTACCGTGCACCTACCGTGTCCTTGTCACTGTAAATCTAAAAATTATATGTTCCATATCAAACGCACTGCAGCCCTTATTTACATTTTTACATATAGGACTGTGCTACGACCGTGTTGCGGTCGTCCAGTCCTATGAAGACGCGCGACGGCCGCAGCATGGTCCGTTTATGAATACCTGGGTATCCACACATCTAAAAGGGTTAAAGGACATTGTTATATCTGGTTAGAACTTAAAAGGTGAGGCAGGTCGCGAGGCGCAAGAAGTTGTATTAAACAGGATACAACTTCTTGCGCCCCGCGACCTGTACGATCAGATATGAGTTCTTGCAAAATTTTGATCTAACTGCTGTGTGGTGGGGGGGGGGGGGGGGGGGGGGGGATGGATGCTCACCATATATTGACAAGCATCAGTATAAGGTTTTTAACATCTAGCCATAGCTACTTCCCTAATGAAAAAGATTTTGGGGACATTGAATGTGCTCTGAAACTACAGCAGAAACTTTACTCGCCCGACGATTACATCAATATGATGACAATTTGTAGAAGTAAAAATCCACTGATTATACACCGAATGCAAAAAAGCAATTCTTCAGCATCGCCAGTTTAGGAAAAAACGATTGTGAACAGAAAAAAAGATGTTCAAGGTAATAAAACAAATTGGCTTAAGCTCAAAGAAATTGATATCCTAAAAGAAAAACTTTTTAACATTTTTTTTTAATATAATTTTGACTATGAGAAGAAGACATAGAAAACTGAAAAAAAAAATGTTTTAGTACCTAGTTAAGTTTGCTATTCAATGTTAGTCTCGGTTTAAATAATTATCTTACTTTTGCACACACAGAAATTTTTTGTTACGTACCCTGTTCTTCAAAATTAAAAATAAACATATTTTAAAAAATATTAAGACATAAAAATGAATTATTATTACTTCGTACCAATATTGCCACTTAGTAGTTTAGCAAAACATGACCAACCGTCGAATTTGGTTGATAGTCAAATAATGCAAAACGGCAAAAACAGGCAACCGCGAAAAACAGTGAATGACCAAGCGGCCTTTTTTTCCATAAAATATATCAAAATGCGTTATTTTGCAATAGTTTTTTAAACCCAAATTTTATTCAATTTTCTAACTTTCATGCGAAAAAAAAAAGTTCAAATGGATCAATGTTTGATTTTTAAAGAAGCAAGAAAGTTAAAGCCAGTTTTCTCAAAACGATTGATTTGGCGGTTGGTCAAGTGATGCATAACGGGGTCCAATTATAGTATTTATTAACCACTTCTCATGTTAGTTTTTAAGCTTTCTTTATGCAAAGCGTTAATGCGTAAAAAAAAGGTTTTTGTTTTTAATCCTATTAAAAATCTATTTTATGTCTCTCTCTAACACATGAGTTTTTATGGAAAATGTCACTAATATGAATTTTTTGAGTAAGTGCGATAGATCATTGGTTTTGGGATCTTAGAAGCTCTTAAAATCCGTAATAAAAAATCCAGCGCCGTATTTAAAAAAACAAAGTTGATGATGGCAGCTCAAAGACGAAACGTCGGTTTGAAAATCTGATAACACCATCTTGAAGAACAGAAAAAGTAGCAATGAAAATGTGAAATTTATTTTGCTATATCTATTCAAATAGAGTCATAAAAAATAAAAATTAAATCGCGAATATTCGGATTTTTCCAAAAATCTTCGGAAGTATTCGGAATTTTTAAACTTGTAAGGTGGCATTTTGATCAGCATAAAATTGCGCAACTTTGCCTCCATTTAATCAACCTCCAATGATGAGGCCAGAATTTGGGACACTCTGTACGTTATAAGCAATTTTTATGTTTTTGGTTAGGTTTGGCTAAGCGCCAAAATTTGGTTAATTTGGCTTAGTTTTAACTTACTTTAACATTTTTTCTGATACGTTTTAGTCCGTTTTGGCGCTTTTAGTTACTTTTGGAGTCATTCAATCAAGTTTCGGTTACTTCCAGTTAGTTCTAATTTATTTTAGTCATTTAAATCGGATCCGATACCTAATAACCAATTAAAATGATTTTGGTTCATTTTAGTTAGTCTCCCAAATTCGGTTAATTTGGATTAGTTTCAACTTATTTCCATTTTTGAGCTGTTCCGATGCGTTTTAGCACTTTTTGGTGCTTTTTGGTTAGTTTTGGTTAATCGTTCAATCAACTTTCGGTTAATTTCAGTTAGTTTTAATTTATTTTAGTCATTTCCGGTTCCGATACAATATAACCAATTTTAATGTTTTTGTTAGTCGTCAAAATTCTAGAAATTTGGGTTAGTTTTAACTAACTTTAATATTTTTAATCTGCTTCGATACGTGATTATAACCAATTTAAATATTATTGGTTAATTTTAGTTAGTCGCAAAAATTCGGTTAATATGGGTTATTTCCAACATACTTTAATATGTTTAATTTATTCCGATACGTTTTAGTCCTTTTTGGTGCTTTTGGTTAGTTTTGGTCATTCATTCAACTTTCGGTATATTTCAGTTAGATTGGGTTAGTCGGCTAGTTCCAATTTATTTTAGTAATTTGAATCGGGTCCGTTATTTTATAACCAATTAAAATGATTTTGGTTAGTTTTAGTGAGTCGCCAAAATTCGGTTCGTTTTGGTTAGTTTTAACTTACTTTAATTGTTGTAACATATTCCGATGCGTTTTAGTCCGTTTTGGTAGTTTTGGTTAGGTGTTCAATCAATTTTCGGTTAGTTTCAGTTAGTTCCTATTTATTTTAGTTATTTGAACCGATTCCGATTCGTTATAATCAAATTTAATGTTTTTTGTTAGTTTAGATTACTCGCCAAAAATTCGGTTCGTCTTGATTAGTTCTAACTTAATTTAATTTTTCTAACCTGTTCTGATACGTTTTAGCCCGTTTTGGTGTTTTTGGATAGTCGTTCAATCAACTTTCGATCAGTTTCAGTTAGCTCTAATTTATTTTAGTCATTTAAACCGATACGTTATAATCAAATTTTAGTTTAAATAAACAAACTAACACGATCTCTCACGCGTATGACGTCATGTGTGGCAAATGCAGCATGCAGTTTTTCACGATTTGAGGTCCTATACGAGGATAACAGAATCATTTTCAATGTTAAAACTATTACATAATATGGTCTCAAACAAAGGCAGCCAACTCCTTAATGGTATGGTTGATGCATAATTTATTATATTGCAATCTTCCTTGACATAAGCATGAGGGAAGCAAGAAACTCTAAATGCTAAAATACAGAAATCTGGTGCATTATCTAAAAGCAGTCAGTAAAAATGCAATCCATTGTGGTACTTTCCAATTATTTAGTAGACAATGGGCTAAAAAATGAACTGATCTACATACAAAATGCAAGAAGCATATTATTACTCTGGGCTAAAAGCATTAGTTCCAGGGACAGCCAGAATAATTGTTGGACGACTAGACGTTAACTTGAACACGTTTTCCAGTTTCTATAGTTCCGAACTAGTCAAAAAATATATATTACAATTCTGTTGTCTCCAACATTTCGTACAATTCACTTTTTAATTTGATACAAATTATTAATTTTCATTTAATATTCATTATTTTAATTAAGGTAATACCGATGGAATTACAATGTACAGTGCAAATTTGCTCTAGGAGCGATGATTGTTAATGCAATTAATATCAGAACGATTGCAGATGTACCCCCGGATATTCATGGAATTCGAGATTGCAAATAAACTCAATTACTTAACTAAGATAAAGTAATTTTGTTCATTAGTTCACGCTTGCAGCATTGTTCTAATGTAGTAAGTTTCGCACCTATGCTTAAATATTCTCGTGTGAGTTTAAAGCTGAAAAGGTGTGATTTCTGGAAGCAAAACATCAGATTAAACCTTGGTGTTTAATTAGGAAAACTTTTAAATGATACCTGCTTAGATTGTAAGTGCACGTCATATTTTTGAGCGTCGAAGTCTGGATTGTTGGCTAACTATAAATGAAAATATCAGTCTTGGTGTAAAATTTGTCTTTACGGGTTTTAGCTTGAATTCATTGGGCTAGCATAAATATACCTGAACTAACTTCGAACATAACACTCTTCTATAAACTAACTAACTAGCTACCTTGACTGAATAATATATTTTCTAAGCCACTGGTACAAGGTATCTGACAATCAATGGTGTAACTTGAATAGTTTAGCGGTAATTGTTTGTAAAGTTGCAAATGTTACAAAACCCAGTAGTACGATTTTTCCCATTTACTGAACGATTTGTATTGTCGATATTCCCGTTACCTTACTTCTGAGTACAATCCACCAGTATCCAGGTGGAATGATGACTTCGTTTGGAGCGCCGCCTTCTTGGCAGATGTGGTATATATGCATTAATGGAGGATTTGATTATCCCTTCTCGTTTGAACAGTCAAGGCGAGCAGACGGTTTGTATAGCCAAAATTTATGTTTTTATTTTTGATTGTCTGGTCTAAAACCGCCTGATTGTGGTATGAAATTATTCGGCAAATATGCTAATATTTGTATTTTTCGAAATAATCGGCCGTATTGCCTAGTAACAATGTGTGACGAATAGTGTGGTTATCTTTCATATAAAAAAAGTTTGTAACATGTCAGTGTGTCTGTATTCGATGGTTAAAATTATTTATAATTTAACTAGGGACCTTCCATGAGACACAAAAACCTTCCGTGGGGCAGAACGTCCTTACGCTCGCTGCTTGTTTATGCTGACCTAGAGAGTTCCCGATTTTATCTAGTCAGATAAAGGCCTTTTGTCGAGAAGATGCGACCCCATGGTGGGAAATTAGCTTCGCAGGAAACGCCGGTGGATTCCACGTCCATACAAGTACTCTCATTCCCTTTTTTAGTTATTGTCATAAATTACTGCTAAATGATAGGAGATCGTTTGCTATCTTATATTGTACCTATTGTCGGTATTTTTTGTTTTCATTAACGAAATGACTGTAGGTGGTTTGCTATCTTATATCTTACATATTACCGATATTTATTGTTTTAATTAACGAGCGTACTGGTAAACGACAGAAGATCGTGCGCTATCTTTTATTGTATCTATTACCTGTATTTATCGTTTTGACTAATGAACTTACTATTATATCTTATATTGTACAGGGTGTTCCAACGAGGACTGAAGAGGGGCTTTTTTTTACCTTCCCTCTATTTTTAAAACAAACCAAGATAACCGTTCGATGTATTTTTTCTGCTAAATTCAAAAGTTTAACGAAAAAAACATTTGAACCAAAAACATAAGACTTACGCCATGAACGAACTGTTTTTTAAAAAATCACCCTGTATATTACTTCATTTTTGGACCCTAGAGAGATCTAAACGCATTTCGTGTATAATAACCTATATCTATCTTTGGCTGTTTACGAAATATTGACAGTTGAAAGTCGGGCATTTTAACGCTTTGACAGGCTCTAAAATCTAAACCGCGTGAGATCAAAGAAAACGATTTGCACATTCCTATCTTAGGTTTTCATAAGCTGTCGAATGGCACTAATTCCGAATTTAACCCGAGGATAAAATTAACCGGAACTTTTAAGCCTCCGGTTAAATTCGAAGTTACTGTCATTCGTTTTCTTTGATCTCTTGCGGTTTAGATTTTAGAGCCTGTCAAAATGTCAATATGCTCGACTTTCAACTCTCAATATTTCGTAAACAGCTCAGGATAGGTATAGAATATTATACGCGAAATGTGTTTAGATTTCTCTAGAGAGTCCAAAAATGTGGTGTTCCGTTTAAAAAACAGTTCATCCATGGCGTTAATCTTTTGTTTTTGGTTCAAATGTTTTTTTGGTTCAATTTTTCAATTTAGCAGAAAAAATACATCGAATGTCTATTTTGGTTTATTTCAAAAATACAGGGAAGTTCAAAAATAAGCCCCAGCTCAGTCCTCGTTGGACCACTCTGTACCTTAGCTTCTTATTTTTGTTCAATGAACCCACCGCTTTTCTTATTCAACTTAAACGTCCTTAGGTTATCTATTACTGTATATGCTACACATGTATTCCTCTTTCTTATCATGTTTTCCTTAGAGATACTCATTTTATTAATTATCATAACTGATATTATCTCAAGTGGAGAATTTATTTTGCTTATGTTACGATAATTAATTGATTTATTTTTACTGTAATTCTAAGCCTCATGGCAGTAAACTGTTTCATATAACTGCAGTTTTCAACTTTAACTTTTTGCCCAAATACCGAAATCGAACTGAGCTTAATTCGTGTTTCTCCGTAGGTAAATACCGGCTAGATATACATATATACGTCTTACTTCATAGATTAATTCATTGATTTAATATAATATCTTTATTAACTACTTATTGATATAATGATAATATCGCTGCTCTGGGTCTAACTTAGATTAGTTTGTTTGGTAAATCCTGCTTATTTTTGGTTATTTAGAGCTATTTTCAAGCAGTAATTGGGCAGTCTTAAGGATATAGAACATAGTTTAAAACTTAGAAACTTTGTTTAATTTGTTTTACTAGTCTGATAATCTAGACGATTTACAAATCTTCTCATAAGTTTAATGGCGATACCATAAACTCTACTCAATTTTCATTATCTTGCACAATCAGAGTTACATTCAAAAAATTTAGGCGCTATGCATTTTTTGTATCACAAAATTTGCGAAAAATATCAAAGCAATCAGGAAAGGCAATAATTATGGTGGAAGGTAAGAACAGCCAAGATAAATAAAATAAAACCATCATCAGTGTGAAAAGTGCGACTACAACAATTGCATCTGTCTGTGGGGGTAACTACATGGATAGTTATAAGAGCTGGCAAAATTATTGTCATAGGTGTTTAAACTTTTCAGTGTTTCATCTGTGCCATAGGTATTTTCTCATTAATATTTGGCATCTCGACCATTTTCTTAATGCAAATAAGAATATAATTGTCTTCTTCTGCCTTTCAGAAGGCTTAGTCTCATTTTCTGAGTCATCAATATCCATGTTGTTTTACTGTTAATTGTTCGTTATCACAATTTTTGCCAAAGAGTGTTTAAAATCTAAAATAATCCATAGCTTCTCCGTTCTTGCTTTTATCGGTAGTTAAGCCAACCATTTGCTACAGAGAATTGTACCGAATGGATACTTGTGCCAACTATTCATTTGTAGGTCCTATTT
Organism: Pissodes strobi; assembly: GCA_016904865.1. Taxonomy (NCBI): domain Eukaryota; kingdom Metazoa; phylum Arthropoda; class Insecta; order Coleoptera; family Curculionidae; genus Pissodes; species Pissodes strobi. The sequence continues at coordinate 233,716 of MU183244.1, read as the reverse complement.
TCCTTTACCGATCGCTTAATCTACAAGATTTATGCCACCCATCTTTACATTGCACTTTCTAACGATTGGATTTTGTTTCCTTAATATGAATAAGCATATTGTAACAAGCAAATTTTGGAGAGGCGACGTGCGACGTTCAAATAGGCGAGGACGTGACAACCCTGGAAAACGAATGGTGCATGAGTAGAATCGAATCGGTGTTATATAATACGGAGTATATAGATAGATTAGAAATAAGGCGTAGATATAGTTATTGTACGATAGCAGAAGCAGAGTCGACTCATGGCGTTATGTAATTATGATGACTATACTGGCGAAGTTTTAAGGTGTAAGGCGGAAATAAGAGTGGCTGTAATAATATTGGCGAAATAAAACGTGTTACTAAAAACTAATCGTTTACAGATCAGAAGTCGGGATAACCTTCAACCTTCGTATTGTGTTGATTGTTGCGGAGAACGGCGAAATACGCGATTTCGGCGAGTTAAATCGCAGTGGCAACTTCTTCTTTTTTGTGAGAGGCGATATCACAAAAACTCATAACAAATGGCGGGCGTTTGTTGCTATCCTTGACAGTGGATTGACATTTGGCGATTTTTCAGATATTCAGGATAATAATAAACAAGTGTGTGCTAATTAATTAGTGATTATTGTAAAAATTGTGGCGTATTTTAACTGTGTTTATTGGCATTGGTGTTTAAAAGGCGTTTTTCAAGTGATTTCCTATGGAGGAAGGCAGAAGTGACGAGTTAGAGCTCGATTACGAGTTGGAATTGAGCGACGGTGACCACGGCGAAGGCGATTCGGCGATGGAAGACGAAACAGTCTCCATGGTACATAAGCTGTTGAAAGGCGGTTTGGCAACTAGTATCCAGCAGATTGTGGCGGCCGAAATGGCAAAGGCGGTGAAGCAAAAGGCGGCCGTTGGTACTGGCGGTACCAAGGGCATCAGAAAAGGCGATAAATCAGGTGAGAGCTTTCCTCAGGCGGTAGTAGAGCATGCTTGTAGCGATAGGGCGGACTCCGCTTGCAGTTCGGGTTGTATGGGGTCAAGGGCAAGGGCAGGCGGCGACCTTATTGACCCTTTCGATCCTGACAGCCAGAACTGTAACGTAGTCAGGTGGTTGAGCAAAATTGATCAGTTGGGCGATATTCATGAATGGTCAAACTATGAGAGAGCGTATTTTATGCAGGCCAAATTGCAAGGCGCAGCAAGGGGCTGGTTTAATCGGCTCGATGAATATGACCTCTCATGGGAAGATTGGAAGGCGGCTCTTAGGAAGGCGTTTCCTAGAGTGCATGACTTTGCTCAGCTGCTCAAGGAGATGATAGCGAGGGTTAAATTGGATGGCGAAACCGTGACCCATTATTATCATGATAAAATGGCGTTGATCGAAAGGTGTGGGCTTTCAGGCACAAAGGCGCTTTCATGTCTGATTGACGGTCTACCTCTCGATCTACAGGCGAATGCGAGGGCATTTGGTTGCTCTTCCCCTGGCGACTTGTATACTGGCTTTCTTTCCTCTTTTGAGAGATATCGGCGTCCATCAACCGATATTGTGGAATTGGAGGGGCAAGGAAGTCCAGGGTCATGCGCAGGCGAGGGCGACGAAGACTTTGCGGTCTTCTGAGGCGATTCTCAAATTGAGAGAGGCGTTTGGCGAATTTTGGGTATTCAAGGCGTACTATTTCCAACTGCTGGCGCGGGCTGGCGTTTACGAGCAAGGCGTTTGCTGACTTTTTGGCGAGGCGAGTTGTAAAACACCGGTTAGGTTGAAAGGTGCATGCAAGTGAGTCTGACTGGCGAGGTGCAAAGGGCGAATGGTCAGGTTGAAAGGTGCATGCAAGTGAGTTTAACTGGCGAGGTGCAAATGGCGAATGCTCTGTTGGCGAAAGGCGAGAGCTATGGCGATTTAAGGTCCAAACTTCTTATTGAGATAGCAAAAGGCGAGTGAGAACCTGACAAAGGCGTAATATAAAGGTGATATTCGATAAAAGGCGTAAGGTTGCAACCACAGGCGAAACCTTTAGGGTAGGCGATTTGGTGTTATGGCGAATGCACAGATCGATAAGATCTGGTTGATTTACTGGCGAGTTAAATTAATGAGGGCATTAATTGTTGCAGGATGGCCGAATGTAACAAGCAAATTTTGGAGAGGCGACGTGCGACGTTCAAATAGGCGAGGACGTGACAACCCTGGAAAACGAATGGTGCATGAGTAGAATCGAATCGGTGTTATATAATACGGAGTATATAGATAGATTAGAAATAAGGCGTAGATATAGTTATTGTACGATAGCAGAAGCAGAGTCGACTCATGGCGTTATGTAATTATGATGACTATACTGGCGAAGTTTTAAGGTGTAAGGCGGAAATAAGAGTGGCTGTAATAATATTGGCGAAATAAAACGTGTTACTAAAAACTAATCGTTTACAATATTTTGACTACTTTCGACAAACACCATCCGATTCAAAACCACAAGCCAAATAAGCAAAGCGTACGGTTCGTTGTCATTCAATGCTATTATTTTCATCTCGCTATCGTCTCTCACAAGCTGTTCTTAAGAACCTCTTCACATCTTCTTTAGATGATTGTCTAATATCAGAAGTACATTTAATGGTTTGTAATAAATGTTTCAACCAACATGATCGATCGCAAGGTAAGAGAATCACTTGGAGAAAAATCTGCAAGTTTCAGGGTCATTGTTCCTCCGATATCTAGTTTTGCCTGAGTAGCTAATAATGCACCGTTACTGATGATTCCTTTTTCTTCATACGGGTATTAATCAAGAGCTATTTCAGTAAAAGTTGGCATAACTAAACTTTAGTAGTTACATAATAATATAATATATTCATCAATGGAAACTTCAAAGGTCCTTTCATCCAGTTTAACTGCACTGAGACGAAATCTGACCTTCCCGAATATATCTGGATATTTTTGTTGACCTAAAATTTTAAAAAACTGCTAAAATATTATGAAACGAATCTCAAACAGTAAAGCATGGTTTGGGAAAAACTGCTCAAGAGCTGTCAATGCTAAAAATGCCGGCTACCGCAAATTGCGCCTAGATCCAACAGCCGAAAATCGAAATATATTTATCACAACCAGAAATCAGTATAAGCGGACTATTGACGAGAGAAAGGAGGAGGTGCCATGTCTGGTATTTAGCCAACGCGAAGTGAAACGAATTCTTAAAAGTCTAGACACTAACAAGGCTACAGGACCGAATGGCGCTCCTGCAATAGAGTTTAAGAAATGTGCTGCTGAACTAAAAGCTGCACTCTGCAGGCTTTTGTCCCTATCATACCGAACTGCATGCTATCCTTCCAGCTGTAAATGCGCTCAGGTGTAACCAATCTCAAAAAAGGCAAAAAAATTATTTCAGATAACTACCGTCCAATTGCCTTAGTTCTCCAAGTCATGGAGGAAATGATCAACATACAGCTCTTAAAATGTCTTGAATCATCACGCATCATAAGTGATCAGCGGTATGGCTTCCGCAAGCACAGATCAACGTGATGACTTACGTGACATACCTATGGACCAAAGCCATCGAGAGCTGCAGCGGATCTCATGCAGTGGCTCTTGACATACCCAAAGCATCTGACATATGGCTTGATGGATTGTTAAGCAAACTGGTATCACACGGACTGCCACCAACACTGCTTCTGTGATTTTCCAATTTCTGAAGGGATCGAAACATCCGAGTTGGTATTGACGGACAACTCGCTCAGGTATTTAAAAATCAATTCCGGAGTTCCTCAAGGGCGTAAGTTGTCTCCCACACTGTTTTTGCTCTATATCAACGATGCCTTAGACAGGACAAGCAATTCTATTTACAGCTTTGTAGATCACAGCACTCTTATATCCTCATTCATGTCGCGGACTCTAATTACCGCTACTAGTTCCCAATCCGGGCGAGGAAATCCGATTGCTGCTATTCATGAGGATATGAACGCCATCGGGTAATGGGGTGAGGAAGACAATGTCCAGTTTCACGAAAGGCTCAAGCAGATGTCTTCTGAAAAAAGCAAATACCTCAAGGTCTGACTTATCAGTGACAGGTCAAACGTAGAAATCAACATGTATTGGCTTAATCACTTCACTAAAATCTTCAGGGCAGCAGCACAGAAGCTAGGAGCACTCTATATAGTAAGATAGTTACATATACCTCATCAGCATTTACTGCTCTATGAGGCCCAGATAAGACCATCTCTGGAATGCTGTACGCATGTGTGGAGCTCGGTACCCAAACAGTTGCTCAAGATATTAGATTCCATACAGAGGAGAGTGGATGACCCAGAGTTGACTAAAGACCTTGATAGCCTTGAACATCGAAGAAAAGTGGCGGACCTCTCTCTTTTGTATCGATATTACTACGGAAAGTGTTCGAACGAGCTGGCCCTTATGATTCCGCCCAGAATTGTGCCAAACAGAAACACCCGTCAGACACAAGCTCAACACACACAAGCTAACACAAGCTGCTCATCGATATTCGATTCAATTGCGAACTCCGTCGTCTCTATTACGGGACTCCTTTGTCTGGAGGATTGCCTCGCTGTGGAATGGACTTCCGAGTAACGTCTTTCCCGAAAATTACAACTAACAGTGCTTTAAGTCCAACGTCCACCGTCTTCTCCTCACACGTACCGCTCGTTGAGTGGTATAGGATTTTTTTTTGTGTGCGTGCCCAATCTATAAAGAAAAATTTAAAAAATAAGGAACTCCTTGATCCTAGTATAGCTTAAGGCCCGGCAAATCATATAATCTCATCGGTAGGAGTTTACAGCAAATTGATCTTCTTCATGTTGGTTCACATAGCAATATCTTTGGAGAAGTTATTATCATTTTTTTAAGAAATAATCACAGGGAGTTTTAACTTGGTCATTATAGATCAGGAGCTTTGGCAAGGTCATTGGTGGTCAAACAATTTCTGGAGAATGCCGAAATTAATCATGACTGAATCATTGGCTCTTGACCATTGTCCTGAAGAATTAAATCTTCTTTAATATAATCTGCTTTAATCATATCCACAAGGTCGTCCTCTTTATCAGATTGATTAAGATCTATGATGTCCACTATATTCTGATGTTTGCTAGGCATCAAGGGTTCTGAAACCGCGACTTCACTTCAAATGATGCTTCCGAAATACTTTTACACATGACACAATTGGTGAAAAATCTAAACATATTGCATATGCATATGTAAGTATTGTTAAGTTAAGTTTTTATGTCATCCATCGGCATCGTTACGTTTATTAGCAATTCGCACCAAATTGCAAGCAATGGCACACTAAGTCAGTAAAATTTTCTTGATATAACCCTTACACACCCGTAGTTACATACTCAGACGAGTTTATTTGCCCTTTACTGTAGACCAAATCATCCCAATTGAACTAAAATACTTTGTCTTGAACCTGGACTATCGGAACTCCATCCATACAGAGCTTAAGTAGTGAAATTTCACAGACCAATTGAATCAACACACACATTATGAACCAGTGTTATATAGGTTGGATTTTCTAAATTATTGTGCAATAACAGATATTTCATAATAACTGGATCAATAAATTGTTAGAAAATTATGACCTTGTATATTTAAAAATAACCTAAAAATTGGCTTACTTTATGTAGGATATAGTTTAAAAGTTATTTCCGCTTAGTTCTCGGTCGAGTTAACACGTGTCGCGTATCAGCCTATTCGTCACCAGTCTGAGATGATTCCCGAGGAAGAATTGGACGGTCAGCTGGGGTTTGAGCTTTAAAAAGACGTGCATGTACAAGAGTTAAATGTTTGTCAAGGTCAAGCTGGTGGTGTTCGAGGCTTAAATAAACCGTGCATGTACAAGTCGGAGCATCCAGGAATATATACTCGACGTATTGGAGAATCTAAAAATAGTATCTCTGTTCACCAGGGTGTGTAGCTGTTGAAGCACGGGCAGGTGCCTTTTCTGGCAGAATTGCTACCGCAAAGGCCAGCCTAGCGGTCCTACTACCATAGCCTAAATAGTATGCTTAAGCATTATTTTTTTAATTGAAAAACTCCAATATATTTTATTATAGTCTTAGCATCCCATATTGCGCTTAGTTGTTAACAATATCCTACGACAGTATCTAACAATTAAATGAACAAATGGGATATTTCTGAATAGTTTTTCCTTCTTAGGTACCCCTCGACCACGTTTTCCCAAACGTGTTATTTTTTTGATACTTAAATTTAGATATTTTAATTATTTATTACTCGATTTACATCTAAAAACTGTTTCCTTTTCGAATGTTTGTTCATTGCTTCATCAAATCGTTATATCATAATACATTTTTTAAAATCTAAGGTTACTCACCCCTGCTACAAGTTTATTGAGTAATCTTCCTTGTTTTTCTTATTTTGGTAATACATACAAAGTATGATTTTTTACTCCTAAACACCCAGTAAATATTTCAAAAAATATTAAAACATTGTTTTTCAGACCATGTCACTCGCTGGTAAAGGATTTGCAGACACCCTTTTAATATAAGCGTTTTATTTTGTTTTAATTAATTACACCCAAGATATGCTAAAATTGAAAATTAAAAAGTTTCCTAAAAATGTATGGTTCGATGAACGCATAAACATTTGAGCATTTGCCAGCAGTGGACTTGAAACTGAAAAGCAGAGTATGTAGTCAATAATGGATATTACTAATTAGTGTGGTGTTAGACACAATAGCAAAATTGTATACAATATATTCATTTTGCTCTGCAAATTAATAGTTTGCAGAAGTATATAATTTTACTCCGTTAACTGGCCAAATGCTAAGTTAAAAGTATTTATAGATTTATTTTTAAATAATGTACTGAAAACATTCACCAAGATGGGATTTTTTACGGAGCACTTCAGTTAGAGACTTCAAGTTACGAAAATAATAAAGAGAAAAGCTATTTTCAAGGTAACAAGCACTTAAATTAAAATAAGTAAATAATGCTTGAAGAAGTATGAAGTAGTTTTCAAGTTGTTTTTTAATGGCAATTGAGAGAGCTTGAATATATTAAACATTTAAAAACGTCAGTATAAAGCAGCTCGTATCTCCGTGAAGTTGATTGATTAAACATATTAAGGAGCAATTGTAGAAATGAATTCAAGCTAAATATCTCCCTTGGGTCGTGTCAAGAATCCCTGTCTTGCAAAGGAGGCATGGCCTGGAATACCTCAAACGTTCTAGAAATTTAATTATTGCCTAAGTTGCTTTCTCATAAGATAGATATTTCTGTTTTCTTAGATAAAATAGTTATTATATCGGGAAATGAAATAAATTTTTTAACGAATTTGTGTATTTTTAAAATTTCTCATTATATAAAGATCTACAAACAATGAATGACATCTGGTGCTATTCAGTTTTGAAGCCTGGTTCAAAACGTTCTAGAAGCAAGAGACTTTAATTTTAGGATGTGGCCGGTGAATATTTTTTTCACACTTAATAGCCCATAGCAAGACTAGTTTTTACAATAATATTTCTACGTCTGTTTTTAAAATAATTTACGCCTGAATGAATCCGCACCATCGTTCTTGCAACAATGCAGTTCTGATCATGTAAAGTCTTAATTTCTTCGAATAAACGCTTTAAATTTAAAATTCTCTTCAATGGAATATGTCTATTGTCGAAATATCTTCAAACAACCTCTCTTGCATTCGCGACACTTAGGTATGTAAAACAGTTTTATGATCTGAAACTGACAATCAGAATGTGGTCGTTTTAATTTCGAGTACAAGTAAGAAACATATTGTTGTAATCATCACTGATTTAAATTTGGGATGATGAGGGCTAAGAGCATTCACTGTCTGAAAATTTATATTGATGAAAAAGCAACCTTAATAATTATATTCTCACAATTACCTCGAATTGGAGTAATTAGTGCTTAAAGGTGTTTTAAATGATAATAACACTGGTCAGGCAGACGACGAAATCTAAAAGATTTAAAAAATAGGGAAACATATTTTCACGCCTTCTGTATGCCTGAAAGGAGTAATTTTTGGACACCATGTATTTGTTATGCACTATATTTCAGAAATTTTAACGTAAATATATTATCATACGAATTATCAGTAGCGGTTCTAAAATTGGAGTATTACAACCTATACGATACCAATAATTAGTTCGGTATTTAAACCATAAAATGTTCAACTATCAACTGGGTTGATACTTACAAATGAATTAACAGAATTAGCATCTATTCACAAAATATATTCAATCAGCTACAAATATTAGGTTACCCGTATATGCGGCTGCATTAGGGGTAACGCAACATTAAAATTAGAGCAATTATTGTACAGTTTTCGGTAACAATAAAACTCTATATCATCCGGAGTTCGTAGTTGAATAGAGAAAATCCAATTTTTCTGAAGCAGTGTACTTGGCACCATTCAAATTTCTTTGAGAATATTTACAAGCATACCAAGAATAGGTACTTATATAAAAAATCACCTATTTCAAACAGTTCATGATGCTTACGCAAAATATAGAAGATAAAATTTGATAAAAACCTGAGATAACCTCGTATAAAGTAATTGAAATATTATCTTTATTCAAATCAAATTGAAAATTAGAATAAAATTATAAAGCAAACTTACGATGATTATTTATAGAGGAACAAAACAACTTAATATTCAGTCACGTGATATCGTGAACTACAGTACAATGGATTAAATTATATTGGGGCTTAAACTTCAAGGTGGAAAGAGATGACAATTCAGCGTATTGTGTTTTATGCATAGATTTGTGATTCGGCTATAAGTCCAGTCTTATAACGAAGCAGAAAAACCTGATGAGGGACATGTTCTAGACATTCCAACACAGTGTGGATATGAGACTAATTTGAAGAACAGTATAGCTTAAAAGTTTGTTTCTTTTTTCTAAGGATTTGTGGTTGAGTAAACATAGTTCCGATTTCTACCCAATCAGAATGTCTTCGTTTTAATTTCGATTACAAGTGAGAGACATATTATTGAAATCATTACTGATTTAAATTTGGGGTGATAAGGGCTAAGAGTATTGACTGCCTGAAAATTTATATTGATCGGTGTACACACCCTCTGCATTCAATTCAATAATGAAAAAGCAACCTTAGTTATAATTTCACAATTACCTCGATTAAGAGGGAATAACTAACTTGAAGGTGGTACTAAATACTCCTGATGCATGGTCTTAATATGTTATAGTGCTGCGAGTAATACAGCATTGAAAAGAGTTCATTAAGACGGAATCCATTGCCTCTACTATTATAAATATAAATTTAAAAGTGAACATTGTAAATATTTTCCTTCAGAAGCTTACAGTAATCTTGTATTAAATAAAGAAATTACTTCCATTTCTTCTTATATTTCCAAAGACTTTATTCAGGCACTGGCAGATACTCCATGAATTTCGCCAAACATTTATAATAATAAACTACCTTCGTAACTCCCCTGTCAAAAATGTGCGACAGAGCTGATGTAGCATATTTGCATCTGTCGTATTTAACAATATTTACACAGATATCCAGGTTATTGGCAATCATATTTGTGTTCTGAGGGAAAGAAAATCGGGACGAAATTCAAATGTAGAAGCAAATAATATTGACATAAAACATTGTGTTCCAACGGGAAAAAAAGATAAAAGTTTAAAGTGTGGCAAACTTATTTGGAACAGCGACGTCTGAGAAGCAAAGAGAGGAAAAATGACTTGCAGCCAATCGCCTTGATGCACTTTGTCACGAGGACGAGGGGAACTTGACGCACTTGTTGCCGGATGTATCGGGCAAATAGATATAAATGTCGCAAATTTATTTAAATTGATAATGTGTAAAATAGATTATGAATTAAAGTTGAAGTAATAGTAAAGTTTCAGTTTGGATATTACTTTTTATTTTCAATGAGTTTATGAGTATATTAAATTATGTGTTTATCTAAATAATAGGTATAAATATTAGTTCTCAAAAAACTACTCGACAACATCGCCAATTTTTTGCCCGCATTCTTTCCGCTGTTCCAGTTATACTTGCCACACTTTAACTGTCTTCAACAAAGGGGCCATAAGATGCAATAATATAGTAGTAAAGAAGTATATATAAACTTTGTGATATTTAAACCATTTTTATATTGGCCAAGTTGTTTCATCTGTTCATGCTTATGGGTTTCTTAAGGCCAAATTTAAAAATTTTCGATAAGCCCCTGAAGTAATTGGGAAAGCATAAAACGCGCATCACTGTTAACCATTAGCAACAAAATCTTTAGCGCTGAATACTTATTCATCATACGTATCTCAAACTACCTCTCTAATCTAGCTTTCAAGATAATTATGCCAGTTCAAAGAATATATTTCAAATTCTATGAGCGCAGAGAGTATATAGCTTTAAAATAAAAGCACCAACTCAGAGTTATCAACGACAAAGTTAGCAAATTACTTTAGTGGAGTTAATTCATTAATTCATTCATAATCGGGCTTTGTACGAGACACATTTCTTTCCATGTATGCCGAAATTAATCAATAGCCTTGTTTTAATTTTACTACCGATTTACCTTGGTGCCTTGTTCTGTAATGAATGTCTGGATGCAACGGCATTAGTTCTAGTCTAGTATATAAGTAAAGGCCGTTCGGATAATATTAGGTAGGTTTTGGTTTTGACCATTAACTAAAGAGTTGATTTCGAGTTACTAATAGATATAAAATATTACACTAGATTGGTGCATTGCAAATATGATTTACTTGATTTTATTTTGTGTATTTTCTGTCAGAGCAATGAGCTAAAATCTTTCAATATAGTGATTTAAAAAAATATTACTAAGTTCTGCCTATGTGTAAAACAACTCGTCTATAAAACGAAAACGTAACACACATTTTATTATTTGGTTACATTCTTATAGTTAGTTTTAAGGCGCGTTTGCCTTTTAAATTGTGGCTGGGATTTGTTTTTGCAGGTTTTTCGAATAAACTTCTTAAAATCTGAGCCTGATACGTCTAAACAAAGAGTTCTCTTTTTAAAAACTTATCTTAATAATAAATGCAGCTCCTCATCGATGACGTTGAGGATGTGTAGTGACTCAAAATTCTGTTGCTGGCCACCTATATTATAATATTTAAGTCAGCGTTCAAATAATCTGGGACATTTCAAAGTTATGTGGTGTATGGAGGTTATGGAGGTGAACTTCGACCCTCTAATAGCCTATTGGCACCAAATATTCGGATGCGCATTTTTAATCTGAGATCATTAAGAGAAGATTTTATGGTATAGGAAAATTATTAAAAACTGCTACTCCTTGGGATAATATGCTAGGTTAACGGTAAACATTATGATCTGAAGTTAACCAACATTATTACCACTTACTGTAGACCTAACCAACTCTGGTCTAGTGTTGGAGTGTCAAGAAGTTCTTCGAGAACTTCTGCTATTCTAATAATTCTAAAGACTTTATTCAAGTACTTACAGATACTCCTTGAACTTCGCCAGACATTTGCATGAAGAAACCACGTACAAGATTCATGACTCAAAAATATGCGTTCACCCAGATATCTAGGTTATTGATAAGCTGTATTGTGTTTTGAGAAAAAAAAGTTCTGGAGCAAAAATCAGAAGAAGCAAATGTTGGCATAAAACATTGTGTTCCGACGGAAAAAAGATAAAAACTATAGCTATCGTTGATGTAGTTGTAAAAGAATCCATACCAATTTTGAATGAAACAGAATTACTTTATATTAGTAAAATTATTTCTTATGAAAATACAGCAGAAAAAATTAAACAATCGGTTGATGGGATTCTTAGGATCAAGAACCCCTTTGTAATAGTTACAAAAGCTGAAAAGTTTAGTGGTGCAGAAATATTATGCGAAAAACAACTTAAGCTACACTAACAATAAATTATTAATTAGATTATTATTATTATTATTATTATATTATTATTATTATTATTATTATTATTATTATTATTATTATTATTATCGTTATTATTATTATTATTATTATTATTATTATTATTACTATTATTTGCCTTCTATATATCAACAAACTGCCAATACGTCATTTATTTTAGTTAGTGCGGATTTCTTCGAGTGCGAATAACTTTATTTCTAGAATAACTACTATGGCTACTATTGTATTAACAATCGTTGTCATGGTAAATATTTGGAGCATAAAGTTATCCATGCTTGAAGAAACTGGGCCTCAGCGTACTACTGAATATTCTTCATTTGCAGGTATTCTTAGAAGATTGTTGGAGAACTGGGAAGTGCGAAAAGATAGAGAGCAAGTTATCGAAGATAACTAATACTGACTTAAGTGTCGGCCAATAATTCCTCTATGATATAATGGCAACGGTAATAAATGGTTAGGGTTCCCTTAATTTGACTAACCGATCTCCAGCAAAGATATTTCATGCTACATGGTTCATCGGCAAATACAAAATTGCACATTTTTATTTTTATGTGGGAACCGTCGGAAAATAGAAATACCCTTGCATTCTACATGTAAAGTAAGGTACTGAAAAAGTGAAATTTTAATTCAAAATATGGTTCATTTGCGCTAAATCGATAATAGATTCTGTTATTGGAAGAAGCAAGTTTTATACACATCCTTGAATGAAAGCATGTATGGGCAGATAGATTGTGTTCCTGTGGGCCCTTGGCATCCCACCGTCATTTCAACCCATGAGCATTTCTAATCTATTTAGAGTACTTTCCAAGCAACTAACTCTCATTCTGCAGGGTGCTAGGCACGTATTTAAAACATGTTTGGCAGAGTCTTCATTCTCAAAATATAACTGCGCTCGGAGGCCGCCTCAATGCCCAAGAGATACAGATGATTTCTGAAGTGTGAATACGTTATCAGCAAACCCCTTAAGTTTTGTGGATCTATTCTCTTAAATGACAGAAGCTCTCTCGTTAGGTCCTTCGATATAATTTTTATAGTGCCGCATCTACGGAGCTTCTCTTCATGATCTTTGTCCTTTTAGATAATTATCATTCTCGTAGGTTCCTAGACATTTTGGTATAATTATTAGAGATTAAAGCGCTATTGATATCATGGTCATTCCATCTCGAGCCAGATAGTCTGCTTATTCGTTTCCCATTACAACATAATGTCGACCTAAACAAGCCTTACTCTGTGGCCCCCGTTCACGAGTTCTTAAAGGACTTCGTCCAGCACCAGCCCTGAGATGGTTAGGTCTACAGTGACTGTCAATAATGCTGCTTAACTTTTGATGCATTCATGCGACAAAAAAGTAAAAGAGGGTTACATTCTTGCGAATGCAAATTCCAGCTTAATGGTGCCAGAATTCAGAAGCCAAACGTGTATAGAAACTAATTATAACAATTTAAATAATTAATAAAATACTAGATATTTTCACATCTCTTATTGATTCAATATTTTTTAAAATCCCTTAATCGAAAAAGTTTAGGTCATTGCGCCGACAAAGAATATACAAATTCAAATCAAGTAAATTGTACATTTTAGTAAATACCTAATAGAGACTCGAGAAATATTTTAATTATTTTCTTATTTAGAAGTGGCCAAACCGAAAACCTATCTAATCTTATCTGAAAAATATTTGCTTATAAATCGGACCCTGATAGATGAAACACCAATATATTTAAGAACTGTCGAAATTTTATTTAGATACTATATAATAATGTATGTATGCATAATTTTCTCTTACGATGCATAATTAACTATCAAAGCTGTGTCTAAAAGGTTTTGTATGAAGAGAATCAGAAAATTTTAGAGGTGCATAATACCCTTGTATCTAGACATTCATTACAGCACAAGGCATCATGTTAAATCGGTAGTAAAATGCAAAGCAAGGCTATTAGATTAATTTCAGTATACATGCAGAGAAATGTGTCTCGTACAAAGCCAGATTATGAATGAATCAAGTTACCTAACTCAACCAAACTAATTTGCTAACTTTGTCGTTGATAACTGTAAGTTAGTGCTTTTATTTTAGAGCTATACACTCTCAGCGCCCACAGAATTTCAAATATATTGTTTGAACAGGCATAATTATTTTGAAAGGTATCATGTTTGCTTAGAGAATAAGTTTTGAGATACGTATGGTGAATGTATATGCAGCGCTGAAGATTTTGTTGTTTTTCCTTAACTGCAATGCACATTTTATGCAGCCACATCTACCTTATTAACTCATGAAAAATGGAAAATTCGATTAAGGGAACTACCAACATGTCCTTTGTAATGTTATTTATTATTCAGTTGATCTTCATATACTTAAAAGTATAAAACTTTTAATGTCATATACATTCGACATTACTAAACGCTCACTGAAAATCCATAGTAATTCCGCCGTAAAATAAAGCCATTTTATTAGCATTTTCTAAGTTAATTATTAATGAAATACCTTACATAGTGAAAATATGACGATATTATAGCTTAAACAGTTATTCAACTCTACACGTGCTCTAAAGCAAAATAGTTTGGGTTACGGATAGGAACGTCGTCCTCATATTTTAGTCCTGCGCATTGAGATATTCGTGCAAGATTTCATGCTCTTTTTCTAAGTTTCTTAAACTGGCTCCAAATTTGGGAAAACTGCCGTTTTATTATACACACATCGCCAAAATTCCTGGATCTCCTATTAGTTTTTTATATAAATATTTTATTTCCGCTAAATTTATTTTGAATATAAAGTATATTGTCTTTGTATTCCAAGAAACAAAAGAATTTGCTTAAAGAGTTGTTTACATTAGACCAGAAGCAATTCCGATAAAATAAATCACTAAATCATACACATCCGTGCCTTGATATTTACATATTGTGTGTACCTTTTGATTTAAAAATGAGGGTATACATGATTTCACCATTCAATAGAGTCAGAACAGTAGCTTTACCTAGAGAACCATTATTTTCAAATCATGCTAGTTCAAATCGATTATAACGAATTTTTCCCGTAGGAACCCGAACAGTTTCAGTCACAGCCTTCCAAGGTTATTTTTTGAGGACCTTGCGAAGACCAATACCATCTACCACCATTAGAAGGAGACTTCATGCTGCTAATTTGAGATCATAGCTGTATGTCTCTATTGGGTACAGGAACATAAAGGATGGATTTTACTCCAGTTGCGCTACGTCCTTTTTTTCGATTCAAACCATACTTTGCTTAGTAAGTGATAGTCGGCGTCATAAAGTCAGGAAGGCAACTGGACGGCAAGAATGACTGACAGTTCTTCGAGAAACTGTGCCATACCAAGGAGGAATAATTATGTTTTGGGAGATAATCCAAAATAGGGATAATCCACCTTTAACCTTTCAGTACCTAAGAATTGCAGCTGAAGAGGAGTGGAACAGTATCTCGCAAGAAACCATTAATAACCCCATTGTTTTGCAGGCACAGGCGTGTCAACCTTTTGTGGCAGAATAGGGGAGACACACCGATTATTTAAAGTACTACTAACTTTTCTGTATTACATTTAATTTTTGTTTGTTTTTTGATCATTTTTCCCCGATATATGAAATTTTTATAACTTCAAAGTCCACAAATTTTTACTCATAACTAAATTTTCTTGCCATGCTTTTTATAATACAAAAATACACAGTTCCTTAAATAAGGGGGGGGGGGGG
>MU183244.1:182551-218130 GCA_016904865.1 Pissodes strobi | reverse complement strand
CTTGTTTAATAATTCAAGTGTAAACCAACAGGGAATACTTGTGGCATCTTTAGCCATCTCATGTTTTGCCTAGAAATAATTAAGGTGAGGTGCAATCATTGTGCAAACAGTTTTAATAAGATAAAATTATCCCTTGAATAGATATAGATATGTATGCATATTTTAGTTGTTTCTGGGATTTTTATAATAATATGTCGTTTAACTGATATTAAATTAGATACAAATGGCACTTTTCATTTTTGTTTTCTGTACTTCTTTCATAATTTGTTTTAATTTAAATTTTAATTTGCAGCCAGTTAATTTGGGACAAACACGATAATGATTTAGTTAAATTTTTATATACTTTCTGTCTGTGGGTGGCCAATTAAATGAATAGTTCTTATTTTATGTTTTATTTGAAATAGAGAAAAGCAACTTCTTCTCCGTAAAGTCAACTTGTCATGTTGTGGTTTATGATTTCAGATGCCGTTTAACTGCCAAGCATTTTGAATTGCATTATCAATACAAATGGCAAACAAGCACAATTGCGATTTTTTCTTTTCTGATAAGGTCATCCCTTCTGTCTAAGCCAACCATATTTTCGCTCTCCATTCTTATGAAATATGGCTTCCGTATCGATTTCCTTTTCTTTCGAGAATACCTTTTTATCATGCGAATAGAATTAACGCAAACAGTGTTTGATGCTAATGAGACTACGCTGTTATTAAGCTGACATAGAACTCTCAGATTTTTATTGGGACTCGTCGCATAGTCATGCGATCCTCATGCAGTCTGTTTTATATCAGTTGATTTCAAAGATTTTTTTAAAGTGAAATCTTTAGGCGCGTAGCGCACAGTTTTCCTGGAAAGTGAACAAGACTGATTTGTCTACGCTGACGTAGGTATGTAACGCTTAAGACTATCTACATTTGGCTATTCAACGCTCATCTGCTTTGATACACGATAACTGTCGAAAAAATTAATTAATTTCAATGAAATTTTCGGGACACGGTTCATTTTAACGATCTTCCGAATCGTAATGAAATTGGCGAGTATTTTTTTGCCCTGTATATTTTTCAAAAAGGAGTCAATTTGGGACGTTCTAGTGTCGAGAAAGTCGCGAGGATCGAAAAGAACCCAGAGAAAAATTAAATTGGAAATTTCTAGGGAAAAACTCTCTAAATAGACTTGTAGTGCAACAAGTACCACTTTGTCGCACTAATACAAAAAATAGGTACTTTGTTGCACTAGTGCAACAAAGTACTTTTTTACTAGTGCAACAAAGTACTGTTTATCTGAAAGTGGTAGACTTGCTGTGTAGCCCTGTAAATGCTACAAAATGCGGTAGTACGATGTTTCCCTTTTACTGGTCGATTTGTGTTGTCGCTGCCCTACTTTCGAGTACAGGTCACCAGTATCGAGAAATGCTCTTCCGAGTCGCTCGAAAGATGACTCAGTTTAGAGCGCTCTCTAGACAAATGTGTAAAAGATTTTTTTGGTGGGAATTGAAGAGCCCTTCTCGTCTGGACCGTCTGGACAAAAAGGTTTGTTACATGTTAGTGTGTATATATCGGATGGTTAAAATTATTTATAATATAACTACGGTCCCTCTGTGGGACAGAATTCCTTCCTGAGGTCAGAATCTCCCTTCTAGAGAGATCAGGAGAGTTCTCCGGTTTTCTTCCGTCATCCAAGGTCTTTTGCCTATGTAAAGCTGACCACGTGTGTGGATGGGTAGCTTCTTAGGGAACGCTACAACCAAGTTTGGAGACAGCCATGTTCTCTTGGTTGCTTAGGGCAGCTCTACCGATGGATTCCATGTGGTAGGATCTACAGAGTGCAAGTGGGCATTATCTTTTACAATTAAATATTTGTTTTATTAACTTACCGATCAATGGCTATAGGTCTAATATTATCTCATATCGATCTATTATCTATCTTATCATAATATGATTTAAAAATACCTATTTTCTTCATTATCGTACTATCTGATATTTTCTCGAATATCGAATGCCTAACTATAGGACCGTAATTAGTTGACTAAGTTTTTGGAATGCATACATTTACCTCAACGTTACGTTCTTACCATAAGTCACATAATTATTTGCCGTATTTTCTTATTAACTTGCCGAAAAATGACTTTAAGTCAAATATTATCTCTTATCGTTCTATTCTCTCCCTTATCATAATGCAGTTTAGTAATAGTAGAAGGATTTTTTTTGCTACCATGTTTGTAATTATTTAATTTGTTCTTATATTGAGTCTACCTACGTGAACGATACACTTTTGTTGAAATTGCTATAATAAGCCTCATAGCAGTGAACTATTTTACTTAACTGTAATTTGCAACTCTGACTTTTCGCCTAAAAGCAGGCCCCGAAATGAGCTCAATTCGTGTCCACATGTAAATAATTACTAATTATATGAATATATTTACATCATACGTTAGTTTATTAATTTAGTATATCTTTATTACCTTTTTATTGATATAATGATATAGTCAAAAGCGATCTTATCGTGCGGGTCCAAAGGTCACAATTTTCAGTAAAAACTTTATTCAAAGGAATGATATTTAATGAAAAATGTGACCTTTGGACTCGCACGATAAGACCGCTTTTGACTATATTATCAAAGCCATGGAATTAATTTAGAAATATTTTAGTTTATAATTCCTATGTATGGAGTTTCATGATTGACTGCGTTTAGACAGAACTTTAATAATTCAGTATTTCAAAATAGGAATTGAGAAATATTAATGTTGTAAGATATTGATTAAATCTTAATAATCTGATAATCAGATGGGGTTTTAATACAGTTACGTCTGTGTAGGTTTTTCATATTTAAATAAATGATTCAATTGGAATCTTGATGTTTATTTTGGTAAGCTCTAATCAGGACATCAATCAATTCGTATATCTTATCTTCAGTTTTCCGAACATTCTTATATAGGGTATTTTTCTAAATTTTACTACCCTAATGATCAAGAAGCATTGATGTAGTCCCAGTAAAAAAAATTGACAGTCCTTCGCAAAGATGAAACCGAGGAGGACATTGAAAATGATGAATAAAAACGCAAAAATGTGATTTGTATTGAAATTCAAATAGTTTCTAAAATCAGAGTTTAAAAAAGTAAAAATACAAACACGAGTATTTATAATATACAGGTACCGCCAAAAGTCCCGCATAAATTCAATAAAACTCGCAAGGAAATAAGTTTCGAAAAACGGCCAGACACGTAGAATTTAGTTTTAAATTCTGCTACTTTTTGCATAATTTTTATTTATACAGGGTATATCAAAAAAAAGTTATGACGTCATCAGTGTTTTTTTTAATGGAACACCCCATATTTTATTACTTTTTTGAATACTATGAAAAATTGTATACAATTTTGATACAACCTGTTCTATATTGATTTTCAGATGTTTTTGATTTATTAACGTTTAAAGTTTTTTATAAATACTATCCCTTTAAAAATGCCTGTTAAGAGATAAGGTATTTATTTGGCTAGAGAAGTTCCATAGTTTCGATGCTCCAGTTATTTAAACAGTGTTAAAACTGTATAAAGTAACCATTGCGACTTCGTATAATTATTATGGTTAAGTTAACTGAAACAAAAATAATACAAATCTTAATGATGCTAGGATATGGAGACCGGATGCGAACGCAAATAGAGGTATGCCATCGTTTTAATCCAAGATACCCAAATCAACTAATCACCCAATCTACAGTCAGCATATTGAAAAAAAAGGGAATTTGGACCCGTAACGGATCTATCAAGATCTGGCAGACGGGCACGTTCGGAGGAAACTAAATTAAATTTTCTCCTTTCGTTAGAAGAAGATCCTTGTAAACCTATACAATTAGTAGCTCTTGATAACAACGTTGGAGCTACATCTGTAAGAAGTATTTTAAAAACAAGCAAATTAGATCCTTACAAAATAAAGCTTATCCACGATTTAAATGAAGACACTCCTGATCGAAGAATAGAATTTTGTGAAATCATGATTTGTCATAACCATGAGAGTTTATTCGCATATTGCATATTTATTTTATTTGAACTTTAAGCGTTAATAAATAAAAAACAACTGAAAATCAATATAGAACATGTTATATCAAAATTTTATAGAATTTTTCATAGTATTCAGAAAAGTAATAAAATATGGGGTATTCCATTAGAAAAAACCACTGATGACGTCATAACTTTTCTTGATACACCCTGTATAAATAAAAGTTATGCAAAAAGTAGCGGAATTTAAAAATAAAATTGACGTGTCTGGTTATTTTTCGAAATTTGTTTCCTTGTGATTTTTATTGAATTTATGCGGGACTTTTGGCGGTCACTGTATATAATTATTAAAGAAATGCATTTTTAAAAACAAGGTTAAACATTATCATAATTAAAACAAAAATAAATAAAAAGGTGAAGACCTAAAAAATTACTCTTCACTTTTAGATAGGAAAATATATTAATATATAATTAGCCATAACCTTACTGTAATATTTTTAAACTGTTCCGATTCGTTTTAGCCCGTTTTGGTGCTTTTGGTTATTTGTAGTTAGTCGTTCAATCAGTAGTAGCAGTAGTTCCAATTTATTTTAGTCGTTTGAACCGACGCCGATAAGTTATAATCAAATTTAATCTTTTTGGTTAGTTTTGGTTAGTCGCAAAAATTCAGTTCGTTTTAGTTAGTTTTAACTAACCTTAATTTTTGCCTATTACGATACGTTGTAGCCCGTTTTGGTGCTTTCAATTTTAAGTCTAAATAAACAAACTAATACGACCTCTCACGCGTATGACGTCATGTGTGGCAAATGTGGCATGCACTTTTTCACGATTTGAGTGAGATCCTATACTAGGAAAAGAAAATATTTTCAATGTTAAAATAGTGTCGCCTTCACCTAACTGACAAGTCATAGACCAACGCCTTTAAATAAAATAAAAATCGATGAGTAGACCTGGATGGTGCAATCGAATATATTGCCATGAATCACAGCATATTGCAAGCTATTGCTTAGGTGTGATTCAAGGATTATGCGGCCCACTCGGCGAAAATCATCGTATGCTAGCTTGTCGATGGCCTTTGTCAGAACTCACAGTGTAAGAACCGCGTAAAGAGCTATCTCAAGGCTCTGGACTATGCCTTCCAGGACTCTTAAAATTGCCTCCGTAGTTAACTGTCCTAGCCTGAACTCAGGCTGACAAGCTCCTACAACTTTACTAACAATTGTCTTTGTAGATATTAGGTAAAAGTTGTCCATATTGGGATTTCTTTTTTAAATAATGGCGTAATTTTTGAAATATTGAACACGTCTGGGAAACCTTCCTACAAGAAGACCTCCTTATTACAAATGTAAATGGGACTACCAAATTATCTGCAGTTCCCCGCAATATTTTGTTATTCAATTTATAATAGTCCGTTGCCGATGCTTTTTAAAGGTTATTAATTACCTTGGTAACTTCTTGGGATATTGTAGGAAACAAAAACCTACAGTAGATTTATCCTGGGTAAATAAAAAATCCGACTCTCCATGCGGTTTTCTCGGTCGTGAGTGAATCAGTCTCTGAGCAGCAGCACTAAAAAATTCATTAAAATCATTTACAGAAAAATCGTCTCTAAATTTATTTGGTATATCTCTATTGCCTTCAAAGTCTTTTATTTTACTGCTTGAATTATCCAAAAATATCTTGTATGCATTTTTTTCGATTGACGTATGGTATTCCAGTGTTTGTGCAGCATAAATGCTTCAAAATGAAGGGCCATTCATTGATTTGTAAACATCCTTAACTACTGATAATAAATTTATTGTTTAATTGTTTTCTTAACCAATTTATAGGAGGCGTGTCTTCATGTAAATTTTTTTTAAATGGAAAACTCTAAAAACATGCCAATATATGTTCCCAATAAGAGAGGCCAAAGCATCAATATTCTAATTCACACTGTGAAAAATGCTGAAATCCTCGTTACTTAGCAGGAATTTGAGTTTGTTCGTATGGTACTCAGCAATTCATCGGCAACGAGTGAAACCATGTCTGCTTCTTTCATAATAAATTTGGCTCATATGGTCGCTAATAATGTTATCTATACAAGAAGATGATGAGAATGTTATTCGGGTGAGATCTCTAACTGAACATTTTTAACCAAAAAGACTCTGGGAGATTTGTCACATAGATAAGTAATTATTAAAATATATCAATATGTCACCCACCCAGGACCTATATATGAAACAACAGTAATGATATTTAGACTAATTCTGCCGTCCAAAGCGAAATGACCGTAACTGCAAAAAATAGCAAAATGAGTTATTGTCTTATTTGGACATCAAATGGACCAAACTATATTCTTAGAAATGGAGAACACTGCAGCTCAGTTCTTTCTATTTGTTTTTCATTATTGAAATTTACCGTAACTGCAAAATTGCTATGGTCTACAAAGCGAAAATGCCGTAACTGTACAATTCCAAGCAAAAAGACCGTATCGGGGCCGTCGACGTGCGCAGTTACGGCTTTTTCTCCTTGAAAACCTCGCTTACCGTCTTTTCGCTTTGCACGGGTGTTTATTGTATGCTTGTCTTCCAAAGCAAGGGGATGCTTCGTTATATTCTCGCATTGTTTCTTATGCTTGTGTAGTGTTTTAATTCAATTGAATTCGATGGAGAATTAAAATCCGCATAAAAGCCTTATAAGATCTCCTTATTATACAGTAGATCCCAGCGAATACTAGCTTTGGCTCAACAAGGAAGTAATAAAAATAGTCCGAGCAGAGATCATACCAGGCATGATCTGGACAAAAAACTGGCCGTATCTGTGTGTATCTCACTATCGTAGGGAACATGCGCCAAATGTTCGCTATCTAAGCAGTGATATCACCATTACGCTCTTGTTTAATGATTTAAAATAAAAATTTCCAGATACTAAAGGTTCATATGAAACTTACCGAAAAAAAAGTTAAAAGTAAAAAATACCATTTGCTAAATTGGGTCATGAAGAGTGCGATCTTTGCGAGTCATTTTATCTTAATCCTCACAGCGAAGATAGCGTTAAGTATAAAAGAGACGCAAAACAAATTGAATTTGGCTAGACAATTGTGCTTGTCAAACAAGTACTTTTTTGGAAATCAGATTTTATTTTGAGCAGCAATCAGGGTGGAGCTATCCATGAAAAGAAAGAAAAAATTATATGATTTTGATGGTTTTGTAGAAGCCATTGGTCATCAGCTCCAAAATTAAACCGTAAGTAACAAATCGTCCGTATCCATCAGACATCGTCCAAATTATTGCTCAACGAGGCAAGTTTACCTTAAAATATAAAACTTTCTTTTTGGACCAAAAACATACCCATCCTGGATTGTTTAATGGAAAAGGTCATGATTAAACTCACTCTTAAGTAGACTAGATACTCTACGAGCGCCCAATGGATTTCCAGAGAAAAAAAACAAACACTTTTAAGAGTTATAAATGTGATAATTCTAGAAAATAGAAAACATTATTGAAACAACTTTCCTATTTTTAACTCTAAAGATGAAGCAGAATCGTCATAAGGCCCAAATTATTATTTTTTTATTATATGTAACTATTTTATTTATTATTATTATTATTTTTTAATCATCTATTTAAATACAAATGTTTTTTGCAACGAAAATATATTTAAATAGTTTAGATTCCTATTAATTATTTACCTATACTGCAATTTGGCTGAGTAAATGTCACCAAAAAGTTTAAATGTTGCACATCAATTACACCGCAACGGTAAGAATCATACGGTCATAGTTGTTTGGTAGAAGATAGCACTTTGTCATGCAGGCTGCTCAGCGATTAGGCCGTAAGTGATTTCCTAGCAACAAAAGAAAAATCTCCAATATTTTTTTAATAAAAATCGATTTATTTAAACTTAGTTACCTTAGATCCGCACATGAAAAATCAGAAAAAATATTTACAAAAAAGCTACAGTAAAAAACAGCGCAAAAACTTTAAACGCAATTATCTCAGTTTCGCGCATATTGCAGTTACGACGATTTCGCTTTGGACGGTTCAATTACTCTTACGGAGCCGAATGCCGAGTGGTACTCTTCATTGAACTCATCAAAAGTCAGTGGTTGAGCAAGAGTATTATTTTGCGCAAAAACACACACCCCAGTATTGATTTGGCTTTTACAAATTCGGCTAGCATGGCAGTAACCATAAATAACAGTTAGTTTTAAAGTAACCCCTGAAAATTAATGCTCTGAAATGTATTTTAAAATGAGCTACAAATGTCTTGATCATTAATATTATCAACTTCCAATGGTGAATTTATACGTTGTGAATAGATCCAATTCTTCTTGTCAGTCCTTGAAAAATCTATTAACTTTAGTATTTTCTGGTCAAAGAGCTCATGCATATATAAGGGTTGAAGAACGCATAATAAGTTGGGAAATTTTGATTTCATTTTTGTAAGTTTCTTGAAAACACAACTGCAGATACATGGTCAACGCATCTTCAGTAGTATGTGGGTCTAAATTATATATCTACTTTTTTTATGTGTGTGTCACAGGCCACGAAAGGCTAAGGCCTATAATATACCCGTGAGGGTACCGTGACCTGTTATATGGCCCATATCGTCAACGTTGCCCAAGTATCGAAACATGCGCACTTGGTGCACTTCACGGCACTTTTAGACAACGCATTAGTACTTCCACGGTTGTTATTGAACTCTCAGAAAGGTTAGTTTAGCCACGCCCTTAAGATTACTGTTTTTCAAGTCACTCCCTTGGTCAGTTGTTGTTGTCTACCGTATTGTTTGACTCTATGCTAAGGCGCAACTGGCAACTGGATGCTATCCAATGGTGCGTTGTTGCTACTGTCTAGATTCCCAAGAGGCTACGCCCTTTCTTCTAAAGAATTGCGTCCACAAATCACAATATTATTTTAGGGCGGTATTTTTTCTCATTTTTTACCTCGTTTTCCCTCAATTGAATTTTCGGTAACGTGTTTGATAAAGTTTTTTTTTAATTAGGCTGCCTGAACTAGAACAAGCAGGGTGGAATAATTATTGTTCTTCACATTTTTATTACTTCAGTATAGTGTTTACATATATTTTCGGCCGTGCTTTGGCCATGATTTGCAGATGCCTCTTTATCTGGCGTCATTTTATATCATTAGGCTTGGCGAAGCTTTTGAAGATTTTGAAAAACAATTCTATCTTCCTTTTTTTTCCCGTAGTGAAAGTTAGTGGCTGTAATCTTAATTCCTTCAAGATTGGATTTAAACTAAAGCAAGCACTCGGTTTTGTTCAATACTACAATGAAAAATAGTCTGATAATAGAAAATTCATAAAATATGTATTTGGCTTAATTTATTTTAGACTACAATAAGTAGATAACTGTTGCGTGTTGGATTTAATGAGCTATAAATAAGCCTAATAATGAGTCTTGATAAATATGCTAATTATCTACTGTAGGTTTATATGACACAACATTTTTAGCGAAAATATGGCCAAGCAAATATGCCTTACTTGTTAGAAGGAAGGACGCCTGTGGATCTTTTTATTCTTGGTTCAATTCTTCTTTTTATATGACACATCCATCTATTTATTTACCTGCAAACATTAACGTCCTTTTAAATAGAAGCTTACATAAAAATTAAAAATATCCGTTTGCCGGCATAAATTAGGAACCAAAGTGTAAAAACAATCTTTTTTTAGGACGTTTGGACCGTATATTCTCACGAGATGAGTATAAATCTCTCGTTCATCGGTCGACAGTTCTTGCCAAATTGGGAACGCTACCTGATCGGGATCAAAAGTTTCTGTGCCCCCAAAGCTTAACGCTGGAGCGTATAAAATAAGGCCCCGTTCATTTATCGATAATGTGGTATTCTTTATACAGTGCAAATTTAAAGGTTTTGGTTTAGGGATTTGAAAAGCGGTTCTATTTTTGCAAACTTACCTCTTTATTATCTGATACATGGGAAACTTTTGCAATGTAATCAAACCTACTTACGTCCCGCAATAATTTTAGAAACTACTTGGTTGCCGATATCTTTGTCTTTTTGGTAATTATTTACTATACGGATTTATGCTATTTTCGCAATCTTCTTAGCAAAAATTATTGAATGCTTACGGCATATTTAGTTTGCCATTTAAAATTCAGTTTTTATTAATTTTTTGTTAGTTGGATTTATCCTGGATTAGCTTACGTTATTTTTATTCTCGGAGCGAGCAAAATGAGCGGAAGGCAATTCACGAAGTGATTAAAAATAAAAATTTAAATAAATAAAATCATCTTTTCCGACACCGAAACACGATAAAAACTCATCCATTTAAAAAACTTTTAATCCGCATCGTAAACTGTTACGATCTTTCTTCCAATAAATTTTTTCTTTAGGAAATAGTACAGGGTGATCCGCTATATTTTGACAAATGGATATCTCCGTTAATATTGGTTTTAGAAAGAAGTTTAAATTAGCAAACTTTTAGTATTTTTCCAAAACCATTTTAAAATGAAATCAGAAATCACAATCGATCATCAGAAGTTATATATTTTTTATTAATTTTTTTAAATGGAATACCTGATTTTTCTGTTCACCATTTGATACAGAATTATTTTCTGATTTCAAATATATAAGGGTTGATGGCATTATTTTCAGCCCTAATGGAATTATTATGAATATTATATTATCTAATTTTTTTAAATAAATAACAATTTAGTAACCTATTAATTTTAACTAATTGTCATGGTTATTATTGAGTTTCTGACAAACGATAATATAAGTTGATTTTCTATAAATCGCTATATGATAAATTTATTACAGAACGATGCAGCTTTATTTATTAATATTATTTGGACAGATGAAAGTGCTTTCAATGCAGCATCGCATCGGTTCCAAATCCCAAAAATACACATTTTTGGGCATCACAGGTTCCTTTTTTAAGTATTGAAATTATGCGATCGGACGGGTATCTTTAACTTCTCACCAACGAGATTGATGAAATTCTCAATTGTGATAAAAATGGTGAGACTTGGATTGGTCGTGGTGGTGTAATTGGATGGCCTCCTAACAATCCGGACCTAACTCCGTTTCATACATTTCTGTGGGGATATATGAAAGAGGAAATAAGTTCAATGCGGCTGAATAATATTGAAAAAATAAAAGTTCATACACAAAATTACATTAATTTATGAAATAATGAAAGACTCGTTTTATTGCACATGCCATAGAGCGATTGAAAGCAGGCTACCGTTATGCATTCAAATGGGCGGGGAACGCTTTGAGCACCTGTTAAAATAATTTTGCAATAAATTATTGCGTTGTACTGTTTATTGATCAAAATTGTTTCGAAAACTGTTGGCACTAGGAGGATTATTTACCTGTGGATGACGGCGCTTACATTCTTGACGTACGTCACGCTTATCCCATCATTCAGAGCAAATCAACTGACATTATCATCCGATAGTCAGAGAGACAATAATAACCATCACAATTAATTAAAATTAATAGATTGCTAAATTGTTAGTTATTTAAAAAACCAGATATATAAAATTCAATATAATTCCATAACGGCAGAAAATAATGCAATTAACCCTTATATATTTGAAATCAGAGAAGAATTCTGTATTAAACGGTCAAAAGAGGAACCAGGTATTCCGTTTTAAAAAATCATAATTAATTAAAAAAATATGAATTCTGATGCTCGATGGTTTTTTTTATGACGGTTCAGGAAATATACTAAAACATTGCTAATTTAAATTACTTTCTAAAACTAATATTAACGGAGAACCATTGGTCAAACTATAGCGGATCACCCTGTGCATAATCGTCTGGTATGAGAATTTCATTTCAACCGTTGATTGGGTTATTTCTTTCGATCTTCATACCGACTTAGTTAGTTCATCAATAGATCGCTTTTTTATCATGAAAGTTACCTAAGTAGTAGAGCGGTTCAAAATTTAAATTTTGTTACTAATTTTGTTAACGGAATATTTTCATCATCAGTGATTAAATCTCCGGTTAATACATATATTTTAGCTGGTGTTTGCAATGGTGGGGCAGATGCATTATAAGGATCTTCATCAGTTGCAGCCCCAGCATTTAGCGCTGACATGTTAATGACTGCTGACGGATGTGAAATATCATATTTTTGACCGTCGGTCGCGTCGCCAACCCTTTATGATATGAAACTCATTTAAAACAATGTACGAACCAACAAATACCATTTACAGTAAGAATTTAAGAAATTGCACGCTTAAATAAAGTTATAGTAGTTGTTATTTCTAACATACTATGTATAGGACGGCAATAATAATTATTGACCCTGCTTTTTAAAGTATAGTTATACAGTATATGGTAACAAATATGGTAAGAAATATAACAATTATCAGCGTTTATATTACTTGTTTTATAAGAAGAAACTCGTACATATGAACCTTTTTCGAGTGTTTCATACCCTAATTTCTGGTTATAGTGTTTCATAATTTAATCATCCAAAACCCCGACACGAGATATATCGCACAAATGTAATTAGTGTTAGTATAGTAGGCAGGTATATTTATTATTTTTGTAGGCAAACCTCGAGGCTAACATATTTCATCGTACACGGGTTTTTGCTTTAAATCGCTCAAAGCCCAAAAAAAGCTTACAGCAAACATTTTTTTGCTCACAAGATAGAAACAAATTCCAATTTGCGATTAATCGCCCAACCCGGCAACACAGGCTGCCGGTTTGTCGCGTAGAGCTAAACAGAAGAAGTTACGCGCAGGGGCAATAAGTAAGCAGCTAATCTAAATCCTCAATAAGTCATCGTAACTAATTGACAAATCATCGGTAATTCACCATAAATCTCCGTACATCCTTCTAAATCCTCGTAAATCCTCAATTAATCACGGTAAATCACCGTAATTCTTTTAGGCTGTACATACACCATAATTCAACAGATATTTACCCCTCGTTGAAAACGATCTAAACATGGGGAAATGGGCTATGATCGGAGACTTTTTACATTTTTTAAACTACAAGCAGCTATTTTCTTCCAATAGGAAGTTTCGAGGTAAAAATTTTGCTTTAGACATCAAAGACATGGCAAGTAATTTCAAAATATAGAACACGAAAAAATACTTGTATTTCGTTATTTCATAATATGAATCTCACATTGTTGGAGCTTACACTTTTGTCGTGTAGTATTAAGAAAAAAAACCGTGTGTGTATTTTTGCTAACCCATATTTCAACAACGATTATACATCTTATGAAACATGATCGTTGAAGTTCAAGCCTTTACCACTGGCCAGCACGATCGTTCACCGTCTCCACACCTAGCAGCTACACATACCGAATAGACTTACAATTACTACCATCAATGCCTCCCATCTTATGGTATATAAATGCTTTTCTTTTCTTTTTGTGAAAACCTACTCACTTAGCCAGTGGGAAACACCCGATAATTATTGGGGCAACTGTTACAGACTTATGGTCATGACACTTAGAAACTACTATCTTGTGGTCACTATTTAGATCAAAAGCATTTTTCTGAGTGTTTTTTAAGATCATCCACAAATGGCAAGACAATACTTTATCCCAATCCCAAATGTTAACGTTTGTCTGATAAAATAGCAGATGATTCTTGAAAGGTTCAAATCATTTTATATATTCAGTTATGGTTATACCACACCGAATGGCTTTCCGTCCATAACATTGTGCCATGGCATCATCAATACTGTGACATTTCTTTTATGGGACACAAACTACAAATCATTTGATTGAGCGTGTTGAATAATGGTCGCTTCTTGAAAAACTTGTCCTCTTTATCAAGATTTGCCTTATTGATGCAATAAGAACTTCTCATGATTTGCCTGAATAGATTTTGTAACATGTGTGCTCCACACAAATACCCACTGAACAGCAATATTCCAATGGTGCATTTCATTGCATCGGATGTTACATCTCCCAAATCGTTATGTGTCCTAGCATATGCATCGTGTCTATCAGGTCATAAACAAATAATGAAATATAAATATTTACTGGTAAAAATTCATTATTTGGACCATAACTAGTTTGGGTTAATCAGATGTTCGAATACGATCTTATGCCATTCAAACTGCAATTTTAGTTTTTTGCAATATTTGCCTTTTTCCTTCCTTGAACACATTTAAACTATTATTTTAATTATCACCCTGTCCTTAGTTTGAACTTGGAACAAATTATGTAAATATTATATATTTTATGATATAAATAGTCAAGCGGACCATCAGTCCGACAAGCTTTTGTCTCTCACATTATTCCGCTCTAATCTTGCTGCAGGGACATGGACCTGGCTTCATTGTTCTACCGATGTCCTAATCGTTAACCTCAACTCAGTAGGTACATCTTACAGGAGCATATTTCTTGGGCGATGTGCGGCGAAAGTACTAAAAGTCGAATCTATGATAGGTCTGTCAAAATTCTATGTCAAGTGATTTTTAGAGTTAAATTGTTGCAGTGCCTTAAGGTGCTGAGTAAAATTTAAATATACTAAGAACTTTTAAATAATTATCTCATGAAATATCCAAACATAACCATAAATAATTAGAACACAACACCGCTTATTATTTTATTTATTATAATAGAGGGACTAAGACCTATAAACAACTCAAACCATACCTCAACCGAAAGAACATGCGTGTTTTAGTAATCGGGTATAGTGTAAACTCATTAAGTTTTTGACCCATAGATATTGTTGTTGCTCTACCGAAGTGGCTTCTTTATTTTCTCTTCTCACATGACGTAGATCGATCCCTAATCTGAAATACATAATCTGATCGCCATCCAAGGCGTGGCGTCACGAATATTAAGCGTGACAATATTTTTAAAATATCTAAAATAGGCTCTAAATGGTCTGTCTCCTACAGCAGTACTTGATTCGGAGGAGGCTTATTCCCATATCTGCAATGAAAACAAATAGTTTGAAACACTCTGTAAATAAGTAGAAAAACAGTGTTATTATGCTGTTATATTTCAAAAATCTATATTTCGAAGTATTACAAGCTGCCGTGAATATGCAAAAACCGAGGCAAAAACAGTTACTTAACATAGCGATGCATACGATACGATATCATCAAATTACAGAGATAACCACGTTTCAGCATATTAAGACTCACACCTTCGAATATTAGTAAACACACTACTTTTGGCCGAAACAGGATATTATCTATAAGAAAAGATATTCACTATCGGCAGGATCTAAGTCACTATCATGCTAATTGCCAAGTGACTATTAAAATTGTATTATTCAATTAAACTTATTAGGCTGTAAAAATGAAGATCTTAGAATATTTACTAATATTTTATTATTATCATTTTTTTAAATCGAATTTTTTTAAAAACAATAATTTAATACGAAAATTTTCGATAGTAAAATTAAAAAATTATATGTATAAAAATCTTTTCTTATTAAATAAAATCTTCATTATTCGCAAAAATAAAAGCGTATATTTATACATTTCCAATTAACTTACAAATTCTTATTTTATATCGAAAGTTTATATTTAAAATTTAAAAATTTAGTTCAAGTTGGATATTTAAGGCTTTTTGGTTAGAAATTTAAACTAAAGGCTTAAAGATCTAAAAAATAAGCTTATACAAGTCTGCTAGAATTCGTTCCGTGACAAAAATAGCGAAAATATTGTCACGATATTCCTGTGGGTTCTGACGAAAATACAACTTTTACTATTTTAAAATAATACTCTCTTTATTCATTATCACTCTATACAATTAAACACATTAAACTAATCTTATAACTTTACACCTATCTTTACAATTCAGCACTTTATGCTTAACTCCCCACTACATGCGTTCTGCGCGCTATTTTTTTCCAGTAGAATATGTCTCCGGACTAACCCTGAAGCGTCCGCCAGCTTCTGTTTTATTCTCGCCCGGCCCCACTCTATCGGGAACCTTTTCGGTCGGCGATGACTCATACGGAAGAACTTAGACGCGCCAAGCTAAGTTGTATAGGGTAGCATAAAAACATTCGGATGGTCGCTGGCCATGACATTGCCTCCCTCTAAACCTGATCGTCCCGATCAGCTACTTCATTTCCGTAGTATGCTTTGCGCCTGTCGAGGTGGGCATCTTTCAATTTGCGTCTGGGGCTACGTTGAATTCTATACACCACGTCATTAATTCTTTTGATGACTGTATAGAGCCCTTACCTTACTAACCTCAGCTTAAAGGAACTTCCTTTCTTCCTTTGTCGATTATATAACCAGGCTTTATCGTTAATCTGAAATCCCGTAGAGTTAGCTTTGAGATCATATCAAGTCTTCATTAGGTCACTGGTGATACGTTCAATCCGTAGTCCCACATTATACTGTTTCATCTGTCCTCTAGATGTTGTTTTGGGTCCTTGACTTGCGGCACAGGTTGAGTACTGTCGGCACCATGATTTCACATCCTCGCAGTAGATGACCTAGTGAAATCTGTCGCGGATCTTGTCAACCGGTTTGTTCACTCCGAGATCAGCACCAAACTTTCCATTACGGACTTCTTCCAGGACTTCCAATACCCACTTTCTTGGTACTATCCTCAATCTGATCCTTTCTAGGTTGCTCTGAGGTCTACTGCTGATCAACGTCAAACTTGATTTACCTAATGGGGGTAATTCTTTCTCGTTGAACTATTCTTTGGCAATGTTTATACTTATCCTCGCATGGTCTTTTGAATAAAGCATCTGTATTATTATGCAGTCTTCCTGCCCTGTACTTAACCTTTAAGTTATTATTGTTGTAACCCTTCCTGACTTAGCTTTGAACTCCGATTGTGTCTGGATGGATATGTAAACCGTAGTTTTACTCGAGAGTCTCTCTGCAAATGCCCAGTCCTGCTACATCTATAGCTCTTGTTTGAAACATTTCGGCTACGTGGCCTATCTTCTAGTGGCTCCTCGAATCTTTGTACTCCACAGTCACTTTTGAAATGTCCAGTCCTGCCACATCTATAGCACTGATTTCTATCTCACATTTCGGATATATGGCCCAACTTTTAGTGGCTGCCAGAATCTCCCCGTGGCCTGAAGAACTTCGGTTACTTTCTTCCAAATTCCACCCATCTCAGTTTATTCACAACGGTTCGCCAGCTTTTCTTCTTGGATGGATACGTCCTTGATTGTTGGCTTAGGCTGCCTCGATTATTAGGGCTCTAAGTTACACTGTATAGCCAACCAACCATGGTACGCCACTGTGAAGAGACATTGTTCCATGATAAGTTTCGATATTTTGCATACTGGACTATTTACCGTAATTTATCTTTGAATGCCAGACTTTATCTAATGCTGATAATATTTGAATTTACTTTACGTTGCTTAATAATTAAAGCTTATCTTTTTACACCGTATTTTATCTGTACTGATATTTGTCGGATTGTGTTTACATTTAGAAAAACTCGTATGTTATCTTTTATTATTGTTAACTAGTAATTTTTACCAGAGTTTATCATTATAATTTTCTATAAATACTTGCCCGAATTTATATTGTGGTCTTAGTTGTCACCTGCTTTGCTTGATGTTAGAATAAAACTCTGTCAAGTTAATGAGTGATTTTTACTGAGATAAAAAATTGGAATAATTCTTCAAAGTGTTGTCAGAAGTTTTTTTTAATCAACATCGTAACTGGCGCAGTCGGTATGATAAGTCTTGTACAGAAGAACAGTGAAACAATTCTCTGGTGATTTTCAAATCTTTGACGAGACAGTACCTTAGAAACATTCTACAACACAAACAAGTTAGTTCCATCTTTGTTTTGCAAAGGTTGCAGCGGCAGTTTTCTTGGACTGATCTCCACCGATATTGTTTGGCGATTTTTTTTGCAAGACATTCTAATGTAGTTTCGGGCCTAATTTTGAAAAACTTTCAAGATATCCGGCGGCAAACCATTCCTGGAACAAATATCCATTGTTTGGTTTTAGAAGCTAAGTGAAAAGTGAAACAAGAAGAAATACATGGTAAGAATCCATTTTATTGAATAATCCTTATTTCTCTCACTTATTTTTTTTAATTATTTCTTATCAAGGTATATTTTTTGGTGTTGTTTTTGTTTTGTTATTCAATCGGTTTCGAAAGAATTATGATTTTTGTTTTCTTTTTTCGTTTAATTTTAAATGTTGAATAGTTTAAAAGAAATTGCAAGAAAGAACAAAGAATTTAGAAGACAGATTAGATCTAATAGTGAATCAGATAGTGATTCCCAACCTGAGCAATCACCTTTTGATTATCAAGATAAAAATTTTAATTTTGACTTAGTTAATAATTTGACCAGTAATTTTGCTAATATTGACTTAGACAATAATACAAATATGGCGGATTATCAACAATTAAGATTATTTTTAGATAATATACGACATTTTAGCAATGATCCATGTGAGCTAAACAATTTCTTGGCTGCATGTGATGAAACATTTGCTACATTTAATGCAGCTGATGCTGTAGTTAAAAGAATAATTTTTCGAGCTATAATTGGTAAGCTTAGAGGGAAAGCCTTGACTTTAATTTCTAGTCGTACAGAATTAAATAGTTGGGATAAAGTCAAAGATGTTTTAAAACTTTCGTTTTGTGATCAAAGATCCTTTACCTGCCATTTACAAGAATTACATAACCTTAAGCCTAGTTCTAAAGAGAATTCATACAATTTTGGTGTACGTTGTCAATACACAAGAAGTCTTATTTTTTCTTCAATCAATAACGACTATTCTATAACGAATGAAGAAAAAGTAGCCCAAATTAAAAATATAGAAAAGTTAGTTCTGATTACATTCTTGAAATACTTACCTCTAAGTATTCAAACCCCTGTTCGATTAGCAAATCCAGATAGTCTAGAATCGGCAATGCAACGCGTAATTGAAGAGGAAAATTTTCTTTCTATTGTTAACGAAACTAAAAGAAATTCGTCACATAGTTTGCCTTCCCCTAGTTTCAAAACGCCAGTGCATCAAACCATGACACAACAATTTCAATCAAGACCTTTCCTGCCAAATCAAGGTCAATTTATTCCACAACAATCTTTTCAACCAAATAGGTTTCCAAGTCAGCCCGTCTCAATAAATCCAAGGCCTGTCCCACAGCAAAGATTTTTTACTAACCAACAAATTTTCGGTAAACCTCAAAGTAAGATTAATGTGTGGAAACCCACAAACAGAGTTCCTACTGAAAAACCTACACCAATGTCTGTTGTTACAAGGAGCACTTTAAGACCGCACCCACAATATTCTAATACTGGGTTCCAATTTCAACCAAATGTCCCTTCGCAATCTCAAACAAGGCCCAGATACCATTTTGAGGAATTACATAACCTTAATAACCCAGAAGATTTTGAAGCGTGTGATCTCACGACTCCAGAGGTACCTAACTTTGATATCAATACTTTGTCTTACGAGCAAGAAGCCTATGAATCAATTGCCCCATCCTTGAATGAAAATGAATTATGTCAGGAGACTCAACAGCCCCTGACTTCAGATGAAAATTTTCACAAAGAGGCCTTTGGAACGAATCCTATCTAGTAAATGGAACAGAGAACCATAAGCTGCCATATATTAAAATATCTGGATATGGTTCTCCTCTTAAACTACTTATTGACTCTGGAAGTCATATATCCCTTATTAATCCCCACATTCCCCACTTGGCAAAGAAATATTTTTCGGAGTTCATTATTATTAGACCAAATGTAATTAAAACAGCTTGTGGACAAAAAGAAGTAAAATACGAAGCCCATGTTCCTGCTTTTGAGGAATTTCAGACTAAAGAAAAAATAAATTTTACTCTTTTTGATTTTCACCCCTTTTTCGATGGTCTCATTAGCTTTAGAGATTTAAGAAATATGGGTTTCAATTGGAATTTACAACAAAATTTTCTTGTACGAAACGATATTACTATATCAGTTTATCAGTGTTCTCCATTAGATTATAATTGTTTTAATATTACCCTAAATGAAAATGAGATATTAATGACGAAACTTCCGACAAATGCAAAAACTGACGGAACATATTATATCCCCCACAATCAGATAAATAATCATTGTTTTATACCTGAAGGAACAATAACGGTAAAAAATGGACAAGCACTCGTCGAAATCTATAATGTGAACATAGAAGACTCTTATGTTCCATTGAAAGGTTCATTACAAGTGTACGAACTGGATGAGTTCGATTTGTATGACACTAAAATAGAAAAGGATGGTATAAATCTAGAGAAAAATGAAATAGAACATTTACTAAGATTAGATCACTTGGATGAAGAAGAAAAGAATAAAATTCTTAAGCTTTGCAGACAATTCTCATCCATTTTCCAAAATCCAAATGAGCCTTTGTCTTCAACTACTCAGACGACTCATAAAATAATAACAACAAATGAAGAACCCGTGTACACAAAGTCTTATAGACTCCCACAAATTCATAAGAACTAAGTAAAACAGCAAGTGCAAAAGATGTTGGAAGATGGAATAATAAGAAACAGTACTAGTCCATGGTCGAGCCCTATTTGGATAGTACCAAAGAAACTAGATGCGAATGGTGTACCCAAATTGCGTCTCGTGATAGACTTCAGAAGACTAAACGCGAAAACTGTTCAGGACAGATTTCCAATCCCAAATATAGACTACCTATTAGACAAACTGGGTAAATGTCAATACTTCACGACACTAGACCTAGCTAGCGGGTTCCATCAGATCAGGATGCATAAAGAAAGTATAGAAAAGACTGCATTCTCCACAGAACAAGGACACTACGAATTTTTGAGGATGCCATTAGGACTGAAAAATGCCCCAGCAACTTTTCAGCGAATGATTAACGAAATACTTAAGAATTATATAAATAAAACCTGCCTGGTATACATGGATGACGTTATAGTATTTTCAACAACCCTAGAGGAGCATATATTAAACCTTAAAGAAATTTTTAAAAAATTTGAGGAATATAATTTAAAAATTCAACTTGATAAGTGTGAATTCTTAAAACGTGAAACTGAGTTCTAAGGGCATGTTGTGACTACAGAAGGAATAAAACCAAACTCAAAAAAAATTGACGCAATATTGAAAATGCCATTACCCAAGTCGCACAAAGAAATCAAGAGCTTTTTAGGTATGGTTGGATTTTACAGAAAATTCATAAATAATTTGGCCAAAATTATTAAACCTATGACTCTGTGTCTAAAAAAGGGCAAAAAAATGACCATACAGAACAATTTATACAAGCCTTTGAAACATGTAAAAATATTTTGTGTAACGAACCCTTATTGGTACATCCAGACTTTTCCAAAATATTTACTTTAACAACTGATGCTAGTCAATATGCGATAGGAGGAGTACTTAGCCAGTACGGCAAACCTGTTTGTTACGCAAGTAGAACACTAAACCCAAATGAAATTAATTATTCCGTCACCGAAAAGGAAGTTCTAGCCATTATTTGGTCAGTTAAATACTTCCGACCATATATTTTTGGAAGACATTTTAAAATTAAAACAGACCATAAACCATTAAAATGGTTAGAAAACCTGAAAGAACCAAATTCTAAGCTTGTGAGATGGAAATTATTACTAAGCGAATATGACTATGAAGTCGACTACATTAAAGGCAAAGATAATTCTGTAGCTGACAGTCTATCCAGAAATATATCAACGATACCAGAAGAAACAATAGCTACTAATCAAATTATGCCACCTAATTCAATGATTAATGAAGCAGGAGATATCGACATGTCAATTCAAGAATTCTTTAAAGACAATGAGAATTATGTTACAACTATTCATTCAGCAGATGACCCCCCATTACTTTCATATCCTTACTGCGATAAACCCCTAAATTATTTTAAATATCAAATGATAATTAAGGTTTCAGATTCTTCCTCAGTACCAAGAATTAATAAGGAAAAGGTGTTTGAAAATAATAGGTATTATATAAATCTTCGCAGAAGAAATATTGATGAAGATTTAGAAGAATTCGTAAATAATTTAAATTGTAATAACACCTATCATTTATACTTTCCAAATAAAGAGGACGAAAAATACTTTCTTCGAAATATTCAGGAAAAAATAATAAGAATCCCATCGAGATTACTGATATGTTCAACAAAATTAACAGACGTTTTATTGCAAAACGATCAACAAGATAAAATGAACTATCATCATGTCTATAAAACAGGACATCGTGGGATAACTACTACTCAAGAATCCCTTAGAAAAAACTATTACTGGCCAACATTACTTAAGGATATTATTAACTATGTTAATAATTGTCCTATTTGCCAGAAATCCAAATACGAAAGGACTCCTAATAAATTTAACCTATCCCTACTGGAGCAAAGCCATTTGAAAGGATTCATATTGATTCGTTATCAATATCCAAAGAAAAATTTCTGACCATAATAGACACATTCTCCAAGTTTGCTCAAGTATATCATCTCCCTGGAGTAAACGCAGTTAATGCTCTTGACGGACTATTGACGTTTATTTCTCACTATGGTCTTCCAGAAACTATAGTTTGTGACAATGGGGTTGAGTTCAACAATAAGAATTTCACTGATTTTTGTAATTTACATAAAATTAATATCCACTATACTACCCCAAAAAACCCAAACTTTAACAGCTATATCGAAAGATATATTGACAGGAGATAAATTAGCTCTAAAATTTACTAAAGTAAACCCTGTAGCTCAGACCCATAATAAAATAAAGACCGATACATCTAAATATTCAAAACATAATTTAAAAAAACGTAAGAAATGTTAATAGTTTCTCTTTGTTGCAGATGAGACTGATACTTATTTTCTCACTATTCCTATTATATACTAACGCCAATATCCAAAAACTAACTAATCCTATTCTACCTATTAGTTTACAGACAACTAAAATAATATTAAGTAATATTAGTAAGCATACTTTTGTTTCCTATATAAATATTAGTGAGTTAACTAATATTAGGAATAACTTAAAATTACAACTTAATTTTGTAAGTGTAAAGAAAAATCTTGGTAACCATACTTAATAAACCAAGCAAATACTTTACTGAATTACGTAGATAACTCCATCGGAATTATTAACCCAAAAGCTAGATCTAAACGCGGATTAATAAATTTAGGTGGTAAAGTATCGAAATGGTTATTCGGGACCCTCGATGCCGATGACGGCAAATTCAATTTTAACACATCTTGACAAAAACGACCATCTACTTCAAGATAGAATTAATGAACAAATAATATTAGCAAAATAAATTATAGTTAAAACCAATTATAGTCTCTTTCAAATAAAACCAAATTTAATTATAATCAATAAATTAATTGATGACTTTTCAGAATCTATAAATGAAGTCAATACTCTAAACTTGATTATTAATTCACTCTTTATACTCAATACTCAACTAAATGAGATCACAAATGCAATGACTTTTGCAAATCTTAATAGAGTACATCCCACTTTTCTATCTCTTAGCACCCTTAATTCATTGATTATAAAAATGAAATCCATATACTTGCCAAATCAGTTGGTTCAATTTAAAAATCATTATAACTACTACTCTTTCTTGGGTATTCAAATGATTTTCAAAAATGAAAAATTAATGTTTCTTATACATTTTCCAATTCTAAACTCTGGCGATTTTAAAACTTATTTTGTTTATCCAGTTGCGATTGATAACAAAATAATTCCTTCACCAAAACCTTACCTTATCTTAAGTGAGCAAAATGAGTTTTATCAATATATGGAGCAACCATGCGAGGAAATTGAAAACACCTGCTACTGTAAGAATTTGCTACTAAATGAGGAAGACTGTATTGTAAATATCATCAAGAAAAACCAACCGCAGAACTGTTCTACTGTCCCAGTCTACTTAGACAAACCTATAAGCAATCAAGTCACGCCGCATTCAGTACTACTTACCACGCCAACGAATATGCTTGTTATTGAAATCTGCTCTACAGAAAGACGCTATGAGATAGATGCCGGAAGTTATCTTATCTACATCCCAGATAAGTGTCATACTGTTATTAATGAAGAAACATTTAGAGCCGAAAACGAAGATACAGCACCAGCAGTAGTTATTCAACTATCTAAACTTGACTTATCTCAATTGCCTGAACGACCACAGAAACTCAAAATCAGTAATTTGAATTTAGAAGAAATAAATCGCCTAACTACCAAGATGAATGCTCAACATATGGTTGATGTATTGGACCAGCCAATGTCCACCTATGGATTTTCACTACCCGCATGGATACATGTAATCATATGCCTTGTGGTTACAGTTTTCATCTTCCTAGGAGTTACATGGTACTACAGAACCTGTTATCCATACCCGTACCGTCTTTGCAAAAAGAAGACGGCCAGAAAAGAAGAAATAGAGATGGAAGAGAAACCCTAGCCAACCAATCCAAACCCTACGGTTTCTTCTCAGATGGGAGGAGTTACACTGTATAGCCAACGAACCATGGTACGCCACTGTGAAGAGACATTGTTTCATGATAAGTTTCGATATTTTGCAGACTGGACTATTTACCGTAATTTATCTTTGAATGCCAGACTTTATCTAATGCTGATAATATTTGAATTTACTTTACGTTGCTTAATAATTAAAGCTTATCTTTTTACACCGTATTTTATCTGTACTGATATTTGTCGGATTGTGTTTACATTTAGAAAAACTCGTATGTTATCTTTTATTATTGTTAACTAGTAATTTTTGCCAGAGTTTATCATTATAATTTTCTATAAATACTTGCCCGAATTTATATTGTGATCTTAGTTGTCACCAGCTTTGCTTGATGTTAGAATAAAACTCTGTCAAGTTAATGAGTGATTTTTATTGAGATCAAAGTTGGAATAATTCTTCAAAGTGTTGTCAGAAGTTTTTTTAAATCAACATCGTAACTTCTACCCGAAACTTCACGACTGCTATCAAATTTAGCTTGACGTAGCATCTTCTGAGTTTCTGGATCTCTGATATCATCCACAAAATATTGGGCAGCAAGTTCCTCTAGAAATTCTTCTGTTGCTCCCGGGTACGCCAATTGAATGAGACATCTAACGTCTGCCTCAAACTCTTACATGTTTTCACCAATCCCGGGACTTTACTTGTGCCTAATACAGTTGTCTTCTGTGTTGGTATCCAAATCATCTCTCCAGGGCAGTAACAGGTATATTGTATTTCCCCTGTTGGCTGATGGGAATGGTCTGTAGTAGTTCCGGGGCAGATCCACGAAGCGCTATCACTATTGATGTAGCCATTTCTTCGTTATTCCAACCGTTGGAAAAAGCAGCGGCTTCAGGAAGTCTTTTGTACAATCAAGGATGTGTTTGACCGTCGTACGTTGAGGTTTGATATTCTGTCCTGTGGCGAATACCCTCTCGGTGAGTCCTTGATCTTTTAGTGGTAACTTCTGCCTGTAGACCCCTCATTTTTTTTGTTCGTTTCCTAATTCTTTTTGTACATCTCCAACTTCTTTTTGTAAATTTGCAACTTCTTTTTGTACAGTTCCAACTTCTTTTTGTATATTGCTTACTTCTTTTTGAAATTTCTCGCTTTGCCCGTCCAATACTTTCTATAATTTTGCTTGCTCGCCTACAATAACCTCCAGCATCCATTTCTGAAGCCGATCCTGTTCTGCTTGCCTCTTATGTTCATTTTCTTCCCTATCCGTTTGCCTTTTATCTTCTTAATCTTCAACAAAATTTTGTTCTATTTTCCTTTTACGTTCATCTTCTCCCCGATCCGCTGGCCTTCTACTTTCATCCTTTTCCCGATCCGCTTGACTTTTATCTTCTGGATCTTTAAAAATTTTCTGAAGCAGGTCCTGTTCTGTTTGGTTCTCAGCATTTAGACTTTCCATGAAATCGGCCAACATTTTATTTATTTGCTCCATTTCTGCCGTTTGTTGCCTTGTATTGACCATATGAAGTTATTAAACGCTGAGAGAAGCGACCAATCGTATTTTGACCAAACGACCTTGTTGCGCAAATACATTAGCAGCTTTTTAGATTATCATCTATCTTTAACGTTAAAGAAATTTGTTTTAAATTGTACTAAATTATATCTGACTGTTTCGAGATATATAGCAACGCTACAGAAGGCTTCGATAAGGCTTCTTCGTCATCTAGCTAGTGTCAAACTGGGACTTATCTGTACTTATCTAGAATGTATAAACTGTAGCATGCGCTCTCTCTTAGAATAAACCTTGTCCTTTGGTCTGCCTTTTTGTCGTCAGTATAATTCAGAGTATAGCAAAAAGTCTAGCACATGCACTGCTATGACGTTCAGCTGAGATATCGAACCATAAAACATCATAAAAGTTTAGATAAAAAGGAGAAAATCACTACAAACTAAAATGATAAATATACAATCACCTAATTACAAAGCTAAAAAAGAAAGCGAAATAAAGTTTTTTAGAAAATTATAGCAGTCTTGCGTTAACCTGAATTATATCACACACTAGCAATTGCTTTATTATTGTATTTCTCAATATCATTCTATGCAATAATTGAATCGAATATGTAAATTATATATAAGAAGATAATAGGGTAAAATAAAACACAATTTTGTATAACCATCAGCATCATTACCCTTGAGCCGTAATAATGCAGACCTTTTCAAAACTAGGACGCCTTTAATGGCCCCACACAAAGGCACTTTTACCAAGTTACTAACTGTATTATACACCATGATTACTCGAGTAATAAAGAGAATTAGCCTGACCAACAGTTCAAGCAAGGGTCAACAAATTACATTACAAATGCCAAAGGAGAGCTTTTGTTTGGATAGGTGGCCCTTCACAAGCAAGATTTATTTTTTTAGATTTTGGTGCGTAATGTATAAAATACAGTAGCTAGTAGTTTGGATTTATTTTTTAATATGCGAAGTCGGCGCGTTATATGAACCATATATTTGAAAGTATCGACAGAGAGAAAATAACTGAAAGGAGAGGCGACAGCCTGTCAATCAATTTTGTATCAGCATGTCCAAGAAGAATGGGTATGATTTTTTTCTCCCGATACTTAGTGGTATTGTTGTCAACGGAGCAGAGTCAAGGTCACCAAAAACGGGTGCACCAACATGAAAGGTGCCTACGCTTATTGTCGCCTCTCTTTTTAGTAATTTTCTCTCTGGTATCGATGGCGGCCTCTTAACAGAACTTTGTCTTCGTCTAGCGTGCTCCTCAGATCTAACTTCTTTACTTGAAATAATGAGTGCAGATCTGATAAATCAGGTTGGTCGTTATGGCTTCAGCGATTAATCGGGCAATATGGGCGAATTGAATCCTGATAATTCTTAATTTGTCTTCTAATTGACCGGTGCGGTAATGTGATAGCCTAGGTCTGAAATCTAACAGAAATAATTATTGTATATATAACAATTTAATCGCTATATAAATGCTGATGATAGGTGTTTTGTATCCATAAAAAACAAAAATGTTTTTAAACAGGATCGCTTTGCCAACGATTCTGGCGTGCTCTTTTTCATGGCGATACTTTTCGATCAAGTAGTTAGGAAAATTTATTTCATCGGGCTCGGAAAAGGAAGTACTACATGAAATGCTGTTCGAAATTTGTCACTCGTCGTGGCAGAAATTATACTAAATTCTATTAAGGTTTGGATTGCAGGTTACGGATTAGCAGGGTAAGTTTAGCTGTAGTCCATAATGATTAGGGTACCTACCTATATTTATAGAAACATAAATGATGTATATCTTTGATATTTTTGTGAACCTCACATTAAAACTCAGTGCTAGTGCCTATCTGCATTTCATTTATTAGGGCATGTAGAATTTATTTTACCGCTTTACCAGATTGAATTTAAGCTTGGGGGAGAGTCAGATAAAAAGTAAATAACAGCGGGATAAGTGTTAATATTGCTAATTAGTTTCTTCTTATTATGTCATATTTTATTTGTCTGGTGAACATTTAATTAATTACGTCATAACAGAAATTACCTGAACATAATATTTGGGTCAACCACTGATATAATATAAAAAGGATCCCTTTAAGTTGTGTGCTCCCTTGTGGTGTAGTCTACGCTCATTTCATTATAACTAAGGTTACATTTTGAGTATAGAAAGGTGGAATGAAGCTATTGAATAGGTGGAGGAAAAGACGTTGTTGCCCATGGTGTATAGGTAGATTATTTTCATAGAAATAAGGTGTCAACACACTGGTACTGCGAATCCGGTTAACAGAAAATGAACAGGAATTGAAGGAAATGCCGCTAATACAGTAGGTAAGCAAAAAGGTGTCATAGGCGTTCATTTCAGTGTGCAAAAAAAAACATTGATATTGCCACGAGTGATGCCACGCCGGAAATGGCGTGTAGGTTATATAGCTCAGATTATGGATCGATCTACGCCAGGTGAGAAGATGTAATAAAGAAGGCACTTCGGTAAAACAATAACAACGTCTATTGGTCAAAGAATTAATAAGTTTACACTATACCCGACTTATAAAATAGGCATGTTCTTTCGGTTGAGGTATGGTTTGAACTGTTTATAGGTCTTAGTCCCTATATTATAATAAAGTAATTTGAAAGCGATGTTGCGTTTTAATTTATGGTTAGCTTTGGCAATTTCATGAGATAATTATTTAAGATTCTTAGTTTATCTTAATTTCACTCAGCACTTTAAGGTACTATAAATATTTAACTTTAAAGTTACTTGACTTCGAATTTTGACGGATCTATCATAGATTTTAGGCAGGTATCCCCCAATGAATACGTTTCTGTGAACTGCACATCCGAGTGGTGTCTGAAGATTAGCATATGGTTAGAGCCTCTACTACGTCCTTGTGGACTGCAGTAGGTGAGCGGAATAGGTGAGAGACAAATCTTGTCGGACTGATGATCCGTTTGACTATTGGCTCGCTGTTCAATCGCGTAGTTTTTAATTCAAGTTGAAGCTCAAACTTAGGATAGGGTGATAGTAGTTTAAATGTTTTTAGTAGTTCACAGTATTTAAAAATAATATTGTTAGCAGGTAATCATTTTTGTACGTTAATCAAGTTGCAAGCTCAGAGAATCGTAGGATCGTAAACCACATAGTAGTTTTATACAAAATAACTATTACAAACTCAAACGCCGATTTTGTGAAATTTTTTATAGGTGTTCCATTGAGGAATTTGAAGCATATTGTTATTTTAAAATTCACTCTCTCATACTAACAAAAAAATTTTTAAGTATTTTTTCTATTTATATCTTAATTGATTCATTAGATATTTAATACTAGTGCTTTATTGAGACTCACTATGATAAATACAGATCTTTGATTAATATATAGTGTTGTAACTAATCAAAAGGCAATATCACAGCAATATTCGATCAATACCAAAGGTTGTCATGATCATGCCAGATTTCAAATCTATTGACAGTTTATAGTTGCTGAATATATTCCATACACGCAGGAATTTTTTAGGCGTCCGTGGCAAGAAGTATTAA
Source organism: Pissodes strobi (assembly GCA_016904865.1). Classification (NCBI taxonomy): domain Eukaryota; kingdom Metazoa; phylum Arthropoda; class Insecta; order Coleoptera; family Curculionidae; genus Pissodes; species Pissodes strobi. Next base: position 188,757 of record MU183244.1, on the reverse strand, counting down.
ATAATCCAGTAAGAGATTACTTTGTCGGTTCAAGTCGGCTGTAAGTTATATTTTCGGACTTGATAATCAATTAACTTAAAACTGAGTTGATTTCAAGAAAAGCTGGTAACAGACTAAGACATATCTTATAGGTAATCAAGCTTTTAATCGCAAAAATAGTAAGATAAATAGCTTAAATTAAAACTTATCATCACAGAATCATCATTTTGAAAATTATCAGTTAAGGTTAAAATTCAAAAATAAAATATATAGTACGATATTTAGCATTGTGCCGCACATCATCAGAGGTTTAGGTTCATTATTCCAGGGGCGTATCATGGTGGATTTGCAACTACACATAGCATGCAATCGGAGTCGGCTATGGCTGTTCCAACTAATATTTTCACGGTTTTTGGACGGTAATTAAATGATCCAAAGAGTTTGCACCTTTTTCCCAGATCTATACTACGAGTTTACGCAAATAAACCGAGCGTCAGTTGATTGGCTGATTTTGTTACATTAAAATATTGTGTTTCTGCGATTGATCGGTTTACTTATAGAGATACTAAAATGGGGGAATATTATGTGGCCGAAGAAGGAAGAAACAAGTGAAATTGATCAACATTTTCAACAAAGTGGTATCCATTGCAACGATAATATATTGAATATTGTACGGTATCAAAACTGACTTTATCCTCTGATTGATTTTCTCTATATTATTTATTTTCCAACGCAGTTAGGACGTTCCAGTAGGAGCTGATTATTTTCTGTTCTTTCCCTTACAATAGCTCTCTCCGATCTAAAATCTACCCTTAAATTTTTTCATGTGGATATTTCAATCTCAGATATAAAAAAAAGCATAATGCATATTACACAATCATTTATACAGTAGGTATATCCAGAACAATGTTTTTAACCATACTTTACAAAACTAACCAAAAAGACGTTGGCGTCAGCCGGCGCAGGCGCCGCCCGACTTAGGAGATATGATTTAATGCTGATTGTGTTTCCTGTTTTCTAAAAACTAAAGAGGGATTAAAAGCAATTTACATCCAAGAATTTTTGATTATCCTTGGCATATCGGGACTAATATAATATGTTATAAATTTATCTCTTAAATTATCTTTTTTTTTATCGACCATATCTATAAATATATTTTACCGCATTTTTTAAATTTCTGGACCTCTCTTAACTGTGAAAAGATATCGAAAAATGGCAAATGCAAACGTTTTTTCTCTTTTCCTGTCAAAAGGGCAAAACTATTCTTGCAAACAGAAAATTTTACAGGTTGTCATTTTTTAAATGAATCACCCTATGTATTATTTTATATTTAAAAATATTTATTTTTCCTGATTTTTGTTTACTCGATATGATTTAATTATTTTATTTAAATGGTTAGAGTGCTTCAAAAGTAAGTAGTAATTGATTCCAATCGCATATCCTATGATGATGTGTTTTATATGTAGCCAAAAGAGAACACTTGGCGTCCGTATAAGATGCGGATTAAAAAAAGTTCTATGTCATTTAGTTTTACTACAACATACTTAATTCTACGTAAAGTAAAATAGGATTTTACAGGAATTGAAAACAAAAGCTGAAGAATTCTTTAACAAGGTTACCTGCTGGTTTTGTGCAAATAGATTGACTTTGAACAAAGATAAAACAAATGTTCTAATGTTCAGAACAAAGCAATGTAATATACCGAAGCCCTTGCAAATGGAATCGAACAATGAATGTCTAGATGTGAATGAAAACGAAAAATTCTTTTGTATTTATGTAAACGAAGGACCTTGACTGGGCATGCCATATAGGATGGTTAATTAAAAAATTCAATTTCATGTGTTATGGTATTAGAATAGTTAGCAGATATATGAACGGAAGTTTCTTAAGGATTTTGTACTTGGCAAATTTTGAATCTGTTATTAAAGATGGTACCATTTTCTGGGGAAGTATGTTACAAAATATGTTTGTAGTGCAAAAAAGACTTATAAGGAAAATTAAAAAATGGAATATATTCAGAGTTGTAGATCTATCTTTAAAAATATGGGTATCAAAACCATATATGGAGTATACATTTACGAATGTTTAATGCTTTTCTTCCGAAACAAATAGCTTTTTGAAGCAAAAACAGATCATCATTATAGTACACGAACATTAAACTTTACATACTTAGCGCATAGACTCTCACTTACTGAAAAGTCTCCCCATTACGTGTGTGTAAGATTGTTCAACTGTCTCCCTACCCAGATAAAGAGTATTGAGTCAATTTAGAAATGTAAATTAGACATTATGGAGCTATTAGTGCATTTGGAGCCATACTGTTTGAGGGACTTTTGTCCAGATTTAAAATAGGAATAAAGTGCATGTTTGACGTCGTTTCATTTCATATACGCGTAATGCGATCTGAAATAAAGAGCTTATTTATTTATTGTCAGATGAAACAAGAACTAAACTATGACAAATCTGAATTACTTATAGGTAGGTGCCTAAAATTATATTTAGAAAATACAATCCATATTTTTAATCAATAAAACCTAAAACCTTTAATTAATATTTTGTTGTTTATAAGAGAGATTGGTATTTAATCACTTTTATCACTATTGCCACAGTCTGGACATAATAGATATTATTGAATAATACATTAATATGTTGCCTAAAATATATGAAAGTAGTGATTTATTGTAGAATAGTACTTCTTAGCATTGGTATTATGCTTTTTAAATAAAAGATAAAATTTTATTTATACGTATAAACGTATAAACACAATTATGTTACTTTACATAAGGTATTTCGATGGTCTGTTATAAGAATTGATATGACGATAAAAGACAAAAATATCAGAAAAGTTGGAGTATTTTTTCTAGAGCATATAATTAAATATTATTTACGATTATCAGAACGTCTATTCTCAAAAATTCTGATTGCCAGTAGGTATTATGCTAATTTTTTATTTCGAAACGAGATAAGTATTTGTATATAAATCTACTTGGAAAACATAGTTTAAACCTAATAGTCTCAAGCACCGTATATACTGACAAATTTAATGCAATAGTAAAAAATACTTAAATTTTTAACTATGTTGGGGTTTGGAACCTTCGGCAAAATGCACTAAATCGGAGTTTTATCCACAATACCGAAACAGAATTATTGCACTCGACGCGCGTTTCGCTAACCATGTTAGCACCATCAGGAGATGGTTAAAACTAAATTTAAATTCTACCTAACTCTCTTTTATACTAAATGATTGCTTAATCAAGCAGAACCAAAGAAACCAATCCTGGAATCCCACTAGTCACGCTCGATCAACCAATGCAATGGACTATACGGAATAGGCCCTCTATCCCTATTTAAGCTACTCTTACATCTAATAATTTCCATACTTTCATATCCGACTAATAATTTCCTATCAGTTATATTATGAATTATTTTAAAATTTTTAATTGTTACTCTATGATTATTATCAAAAGCATGCTCGGCAACACTTCTTGATTTTTTTGTTCTACCTTACTTTAAATGAGCTATGTGTTCCTTGAATCTCGTTTGTATAGATCTCATAGTTTGCCTAATATACTTTTGGTTACAATCTATGCATTCAATTTCATATATTCCACTTCTTTCTCCATGCCCCTGCTATTTTGGTTAGTTTATTTCCAGTCCGCATCGCCCCTTCTGTTTCCCGGCCTACATCGGCGCCGCCAACTCGCTGACTATTTTTTTTTATATATGTATTGGTAGTAAAGAAAAAAAAAGGAAAAAAAAAATAAAAAAAGTTGAGGTAGTTTAGGTTTAGGTTTTTGGTATACATATATTGCGGGCTATTTTGATTATTGTTTTTAAGACTGAAAATGTATGCCATCAGGGTTGTCTCATCTGTACCATGCGTACTTTGCGGGTGCAGGCTAACGGTTCGCATATAATCGAGAGACACTCCTATTTGCTCTCATATTTTTGTAATTATATAATTTTGTAATTCAAGTAATATTTTTGGCAAATAAAGTATTTGTATTGTATTGTATTGTATTTCAATTTTGTCCTTTGGACCACCTAATAATTTCTTGATGTTGAACTGAGTTTGGTATACTAATTTTAAACCTACTTCCTTAAAGACTTTTTGGAGTCCTCTAGTATACTGAGGATTATATGGTATCGAGACATATTTTGTATTTTCATCCTGATTGACGAAAGAAGTGGAATCACGAATGGTCTTTCTAAACAAATGTCTATTAATTTTTCATTTAATTTTTTAGTTACCGTATGGTTAACTTTCCTCTCAGCATAGAAAGATTTAATAATGAAAAGGAGACAATTAAGAATATAGCTAAAGTTAATGGTTTCAATACTAACTTAATAAAAAGACTAATTAATAGAGATTTGCTTAGAAAGACATTTGTTTAAAAAGACCATTCGTGATTCCACTTCTTTCGTCAGTCAGGATGAAAATACAAAATATGTCTATAATCCTCAGTATACTAGAGGACTCCAAAAAGTCTTTAAGGAAGTAGGTTTAAATTTAGTATAACAAACTCAGTTTAACATTGAGAAATTATTAAGTGGTCCAAAGGACAAAATTGAAATATTAAAAAGAAGTGGAATATATGAAATTGGATGCATGGATTGTAACCAAAAATATGTTGGGCAAACTAGAAGATCTTTACAAACGAGATTCAAGGAACACATAGCTCATTTAAAGTATGGTAGAATAGAAAAATCACGTGTTGCCGAGCATGCTTTTGATAATAATCATAGAATAACAATTAAAAATTTAAAATTAATTAAGAATATAACTGATAGAAGATTATTAGACGCATATGTCTGCAACGCATAAATCTGGAAATTATCAATTGTAAGAAGAGTTTAAATATAGATAGATGATCTATTCCGTATAATCCATCATTATATTGGTTGATCGAGCGTGACTAGTGGGATTCCAAGATTGCTTCCTTTGGTTCCGCTTGATTAAGCAAACATTTAATATTAAAGAGAGTTAGGTAGATTTTAAATTTAGTTTTAATCATCTCCTGATGATGCTAACATGGTTAGTGAAACGCGCGTCGAGTGCAATAATTCTGTTTCGGTATTGTGGATAAAACTCCGTTTTATTACATTTTTAAGTTAAATAATATACTAAAGTTTCAGGACAATCCATTGGTCCACAAAAACCCATTTAAGGTGTGTGATCTTTTTTGTGAGAAATGTTTTTAACTGCATTTTAAATTCAAACGTATACCCTAAAGACTTTTGGCCACCTACTAATTAAATGCTTCTTTTCACTCTTCTTACTTTCTGCTTAAGTGTGTTTCTTTAATTTAATTGTTTCACAGTATTTATTATTGTGATACGATTAGGTATTGTCTTATCTGGAATACTTCTTTAATACTCATTACGAGCACTTGAAGCACTCTTCCAATTGAATCATATTGAGTTTTATGCTCAGAACAGCGCATTGATTTTAAATTTTTGAACGCATATATTTTGAAAACGGGTTGGTGGAATATAGACAAACTATATATATTGGAAATAAAAGTTATAAATCTTTTTAAATATGAAGTAATATGCAGGGTGTTTTAAAAAAGATGACGTTTACAGGGATAAGAAATTCAAAAGATTTAAGAAAAAAGATTGAAGTTTTGCATTGTTCATTTTTCGGCATCTTTGCAAATAATCCTTGTAGCCTCGTTATCTTTACCTTTGTATGTTTAATATACATAATGTTTTCTATGGAAAAAATATTATTCTGAAGCATTAAAGGCTACTAATATTTTTGTAATCATATTTTAGTCTAAATCTCAACTTCATTTCTAATTTATATAACTTCAAAGCAGTGTCTTATCTATTGTGCTCATTTAAGTAATTTCTTGACTTATTAATGGGCAGATCTTGTAGCAAAGTGTTATTGTACCATTGTCTACTTTGGATCTGGCAGTTCTGGCACCCAAAAAATATTGTTAAAAAATAACCCACAGATAAATATTACAAAAAAATTTCCTACCAATTATTTCAATAACTCAAAATTACCTTAATATAATTTATTAAAATAAAAAAGGGATTAAAATATTATAGTGCCCCTCAACAGTGCCTTATTTCAAAGTAACTTTGAAAATTAATATTTTGTGAACCAGCAAGAAATATCAGCACACTCCTCCTGTGTGTTATTTATTACTTGTAAAAAGGCGATTTTTAATTTTTCCTAGTAAGTAACTTGAGCAATTATTTGTCAATCAAGCAAT
>MU183244.1:156929-167551 GCA_016904865.1 Pissodes strobi | reverse complement strand
TATGTTTCGGTATTGCGGATAAAATTGTTTTAGTGCATGTTGCCGAAGGTTCCAAACCCCAACATAGTACGAAAATATTAATAAATACTGAATTCTTCTTTGGCCAACAAGTTCATTTAAAACTAATTTATGTCTTAAATATATCAGTCGATAATTATCTAGTTAAAATAAAATGAAAAATAATAATATGGGTTGAATCTATATAAATACAGCAGTAGAATATATTATTTAAAATTGTTAAATAATTTCAAATATGCAGCTCGTATTTTATGCTTAAAGATCAGTCGTTTTGTACGGTGGAAAACGGTGAAACATTTGTGACGACTGCGCGTCGGTGCAATTTTTGTTGAGATGTGATTCTGATGGAAAGGTAGGACAGGAGTTTTAGAGCTGTCTTGTGCCGACGACCATATCGAGAGGTTGAGAAGGTAGGGCTTGCAATTTTCTTTATTTTTGCGTTATTTGATTTTTATTTCAAGTTTTCTATATCTGAAAGTCTGTAGGCAGAATGACGCTGCTAAGCTTGTGAATCTCTGATATCTGTCTACTATCGTTTCACATACCACGCTGTCTTTTGCCGTGGGTATGTTTTTGTCTGTATGGCATGTGTGATAGCGGTTTTTTGGAGCTTACGGCTCTTGGATAAAGCAGGGGTTATTGAATTTCGGATTTAGTTTAGCAACCCAACTAAAGGATCTATTAAATTGGCCTATAGGGTTTACATTTAGGTTCTAGTTAGAGGTAGCATTTTTAGAAATTAATACCAAAACTGTCTACAGTGTGGGAGACTCAGTCTAATTTTCTCTGGCATCGTTATCGGGTGTTATGAGTTATATGGGGAATCAGAGTTAAGCTTAGATAGTTATTATTCGGCCTACCTACTTAAGCATTTTATCGTCACTTCAATATTTAAAGAGCACCTTTTCAAGCCCTTCTCGGCCGTGGTGGGTACAAGATCATAATTGTTTCTTTGTTTTGTTTTTCTATTTCTATTTAAATTTGTCATTACCTTTAGTTTTGATTTAAGCTGATTTTTGAGTTAAAAGTAGCTTTCAGGCAATAATTGCATTCTGATTATTTGTTTAAATTTATTGATTTCACTTTTGTTTTTGCCTGATTATTGTAATTGTTTTTTTTATTATTTGGAATACTGTTCATACTGTTTCTTGGCTTTATTTTATTTATTATTTTTAATCTGTTCACTGTTTGATCGAAAACATAGGTAATTGCTTACAGAAACAATTCTGTGGCGGAGGCATATTTAATTAAATATCATAATTATTCTTCCTTCAGCGTGTTTTGGTATTTTCAGTATTGTTAATAATTGAGAAGAATTATTTCTAGCTATCACTTGCCAATTTCGATATTAAAAACCAAAGCTAAGACAAGCAACCCTCTCCGCCAAATTGAGACCGAGTTGTAACAACATTCTTGGTGAACTCTTTAACTGCCTTGTACTGTTTTTTTCATGCTGAGTCCACACGCACGCGCCTCACCAGGACAGCTTCGAGTGACATCACAGGACAGATCCTAGGCACTGCAGCAAGTTTCAGTAACACTCTCCAGGAAGTTCGGAGGAAACATAAGGTGATTAAAAGGCAGCTATCACCAAGAAAATTCAATAGAATCTTAAGTTTCAACCCTTATTTTTGCCAGAAGAAAATAGAATATTTGTTTTCTTGAAATTTCTAAACTTTTATTTTGCACCTTTTCACAACAACTACACTCGGAAATAAATTTTAATCAGCATGCTCCGAACCTATACACCCTGAGTTGTCTTTCAGTTTATATTTTTAGTAAATTAAAGTAATTATTAAAAAGGAAAGTGCATTTATAGTTTGTAGTAACAAATTGGCTTTTTATTTGAATTATAGTAGTGAAACAATTAATATAGTAAATACACTAATGAATATTGCAGTAAATTAGGCAATTCGAATTATATCGTAACAAATTGTGCCTAAGACCGTGCTTAGAATATTGCTTACACATCTGGGCTGCTGCACCAAAACACACCCTAAAGCTGCTGGATTCCATTCAGAAGAGAGCTGTGCGTCTTGTGGACGACCCGGAGTTGACCCGGAATCTGGATAGTCTGGAACACCGCAGACATGTGGCCGAGATGTCCCTGTTTTACATCCCGCCCCTGGCAACGCCTGTCAGACAGTCACGACAGGCGGCAAGAGCGCACCAGTTCGTCGTATAACTGGAAACAGCTAGAACATCGCTTTACAAGAACTCCGTGTCTGGCGCACTGCATCACTGTGGAACTCACTCCCAGGACATCTGTTTCCCTCTAATTACAACCTACAACCATTCAAGAACCTTGTCAATCAATATCTTCGCACACACACACCGCTCGTCAAGCGCCATAGGATCTCCCTTTAGTGTGTGTGCCACTACCATAAAAAAATGTTTTTGGATTTATGATATACCATTATTTTTAACGTTTTGAATTTCCTATTAAATTATGCATATTTTTTTGTATAATATATCATGTATGAAAACTGAACGGTTTTCAAAATTTTGAAGGGTTTAAAATTCTATAATTTTATTGATATAATTACTTTTCTATTTAGATACCTGCTGCTATCCGGAGATAAAGGTCTATTTTTCAAATTTCATGGCATTGGTGTTAAAAGTCTCATTTCTGATTGTCTCCTAATATTTTACAAAATGAGCTATTCGATTGTCGAAGAGTTGAAAATAGTCCAGTTTTATTTCAATAATGATAATAGCCCTTCAAGAACACGAGAACCGTATAGGGAAAATATTCAGAATGGTCGGAGAGTATCATCTCTATCAACCATAATTAATACGATGAAGTGATGGTAAGAAACAGCAACTCTAGCAAATATGAAAAGGACGAAACAAAAAAACGAAGTGAGGCATCTTATTGTTCTAAAAAATCCAAGAAAATCCGTCAAAGATATGAGGTGTGAACCACGAAACATGAGAATTAGTTATGGAACAGCTCAGAGAACTTTAAATCAATAATACGGAGTGGCAATAAGACGTAGCACCCCCACAAATATTCGGGCAGTAAGAAACTTTCTCATAATAAATATAAAGTGTGGAACAATCAATTGGCGTGCGAACTCCCCAGGTCTAACGCCCATGAATACTTTCTTTCGAAGCTATGTGCAAAATACAGTCCATAGAGGAAGAAGTGAAAAATATAGAAGAAATTAAAATGAAAATGGGAACGAAGAAATTTTAAATGCACTGGAACGACAGAAAAAAACTCGAAATGAGACGAGGTTAATTGAGGACATGCAGGGCATATAATTTAGGCTGGAGATCATACGTTTTTTTATTTACTTTTTCAAGTTTGATTAGCTAGTGTGTCATTTGCAAATTTAGTAAACAGAATTTTAAAACTATATGTTAGAGCTCATTCTGTAAAATAATAGCAGATAATAAGGATGTGTCAGGAAATCAGACTTAAAATATCAATGCCGTAAAATTTGAAAAACAAATCTTTATCTCCCCGGTAGCAGCATGTATCTAGATACGTAAGCAATTATATTGAAAAAATCATAGTATTTCGTAATTCTAAAACTGTCAATATTTCAAACATTGTTTAGTGTTTATACATGATATATTATACACAAATATGCAGAATCTATTAGAAAATTTCAAATCAATAAAAAATAGGATTTATTATATTCAATGGTACACCACGTAGACAATTAGATAAAAGCATGTGTAATAGCGTATGAGATCAAACATTTGTTCAGAGTATTGAGTATTTTTTTCCTATTTTAAAAATAATAGAAATATTTTCATTTAAAGAGTTATCTGGATCACCATGTACATTAAAAAGGTAGTTTGTGCTTTCATATCAAGCATACCTTTAAAACTACGTGCAACAAAATGTGTAATTTTTCAGAAAATATAGTTTAGCAGGCCAAACATTCGTATAGAGGCTATACTTACGTTTACGCAGATTACTTTATCTCTGATGCAATAAAATAATTAAATGCTCTACATTATATGTCAGTGCCAAATGATTTCTTACTCTAGAATATTATGCAAAGTCCCCATGTTTTGGTAACGCATATGGTTTACTGCGTTTTTATGGCCTTCATGATTGCCTTCCTACCTAGAAAAGAGAAAGCTCATTCTTTTGGCAAAAATATTGATGTAAAGTCTTTTCTAATCTTTGTGTATGTATTAAAGTATCACGCAACGAATAGACGCACGCACATAAAATGAGTTTAGGATTATAGGCTATATATTTCCTTTGGTATTAACTTATTTGTTTATTTTGCAGGATTTCTATGAGATTGCTGGTGTAATAAAAATATAGTAACAAAAGAGTATCCGGCCATAAAAATGATCTCTATAATAGTGGTGTAGTTTGAGCTAATGACTTATTGTTTCACAGAATAATTGGGAAACAAATGAGTTTTTGATTAGGTCTGAGAATAATGTTAAACGCAAGTAACAATAGATATAGCGAATAAACTTAAAGTTAAAGCTTTCGGAGCATTCCTTCTGACGCAATTTTTTATTGTGAGCGATTCATTCAACAAATGTACGCATATTTTTAGGATCCTAATAAATGGCAAAAAAAGGATATTATAAACACCGTTTTATAGTTTAAAAGTAATTTATAACGTCCTTAATTATATATGATATATTAGATAGTAGAACCCATGCAGACATATAAAATATCAAAAATATTTCAAAATACACAATGGATTTTATTCAGGCTTATGATGCCATAAATAGAGTAAAAATATAGGAAACAACGTTGAAGCTCTCTAAATGAAAGAAGGAGATAAATCTGAAAAAAATGTGTGCCAAGAATTCAAATGGGCAAGTAAACAGACGAACGACTCTCAGACTACTTTATCGTCAAAAGTAATCTTATGTGCGTCTATGTTTCTGCCCTCTTATGTACAACATTGCTAACGTTGATTGTGGTTAGTTTTAAGACGTTAATAGCCTTCACAGGTTAGATCTGAGCAGTAGATAAGGGTTATATTAAAATCAAAGCACTGTTCATTAGAGCCGACGTGGAAAAGTAAATAATGATTATACTTAACGAAAATAAAACAAATTAGATGCAAAGTGAAAATATTCAAAATGGTGATGAGAAGAGTATTCGTGTATGGAAGCGGAATGTTCCCGTCATTACCAACGCAAATGATTAATGTCAAAAGGATGTTCTGCCAGGACAATATGGACAAAAATTTATTTAATATCATGTGATATGGTAAATGCAGGCACTTTATGTACATTGACATCCATAGTAGATTTGTTTAATACGCATTGAAGATGATTTCAGTACAATAATATGCCCTTAAATTACCGAGGTTAGGATGCGATTGCATGGCGTCGCAGCTTCTAATTCTCTAAAGCCGGAATTTATTTCACCTATTTTAATTGTAAACATCAAAAAGATATACAGCCTGCGAAGGAAAAGAGTTTTCGTAAAATTTTTATTAAAAAAACAAACTTTGAATATTTGTCAATGCTTGATTGAAGATGTCTTCGAACATTTTTCGACATTGTTTTTTTTATCTATGAGGAAAAATCTTTGGGAATTCGATTTTCGCTAATGGTTCACGTAAGTCCATATCCTTTTTCTTTCAAATATGCCAATAAATTGAAACCAGTGAAAAGGTTGTCCACATGTATTTAGGAGAGATTTTTTTGCAATTTACACATGGTCGTGGGAACTTAAGCTTTCAACCTTAAAAACGTCTTCGTTTGAAAACCAATACACTGGACTGTTGCTATATAATATGCTATATTACGCGAATAAAGTACACTATTTTGCCTGCGATCATCTATAAAAATGGCACAAAAAGTACCAGGGTATTCCATTTTGGGTGTAATGGTATCGCGGATATTAGTGGGAATTGAAGGTTGCGGCTTTCGCGACACTGCGCTACTTTTTTGTAAAATGAATAATGGCATAAGCAGAATTCTCATAGCCCTCCTCGTTTTTGAGATACAGGGCGAAATTGAAAATGTTGCATTTTCTGATAACGTATCAAAAATGTGAATACGGTTCCTTATAGAACTAGAACTAGAATCCAGTGGTGTACTTCAATTTTTCGCTTTTATATTATTCAGACGTCCTAAAATGTCCACTTGGTACTTATAATAATTATTAGTAGGCTATCATCAACACATATTATACATACTTATTACCACTCTGTCCCATATACAATCTACAAGTAATACAGTTAATATTAATTAATTTATAACTAAATTCTAAACTGCTCAAAATGGTTCCCATCTTCTCTCACACACCTATCACAACGGATATTTATGCTATTTAAAGCATTGAATAAATAACTATCTATCCTGCAATTTTCTAAATGCCTCATGAGTCGCATTTTGTATTTCTACTACAGTGTCGGGCCTCTGTGAATAAATTGTATTTTCTGTATGTCCACATAAAAAAATCAAAAATGGACAAGTCCGGTGACCTTGCAGACCAAAATACAGGGCTACATGTCCATATCCACCGATCCCAAAAATTTTTATTAAGGAAGGTTCTTACCACGTGGCCATTATGATCCGGGGCTCCGTCTTGTTGAAAGTATATCTGATTGAGACGTGTCAGGGGAACATCTTTCACTAATTCTACCTAGACGTTTTGCAAAATTTCTAAATAGCGAACTGCGGTCAAGCCTCCGTCAAAATGCTCATATATTATTTTAGTTCCGAAAGAAAGCACGATACACCGAAACGAAACCGTCCTTGTTGCTGCCGTTCAAAAATCAGGTGATGGCTTTCTTGTGACCAGTATCTAGAATTAGGCATCGTCAGAGCAAATTACATTTATCGAAAAATTAGCCTTTTCCCGGCACATTTGCAGGAGTCAATTGCAGAAATTCATACGGCATTCAGCATCGCCAAGATATTGAGCTATATGAAACTTATTAGGAACGAATTTATGTATTTTTAATATTCGCTACGTTGTTTCAAAAAAAAAATCAAAAACGCCACTGGGTTCTACGTAAAAAGTTCTATAAGGAAGCGTTTTCCCGTTTTCGATACGTTTCCAGAAAGCTGAGATATGAGGGAAGCCTGAAAATGGAATAATTTCAATTTCGCCCAGTACCTCAAAAACGAGAAGGGCTATAACAATTCTGCACAGCCATGCAGTTTGCGAGGATAGTGGACCAGGCAATGATGGGAAACAACACCAAGAAGACGACAACAGCGGCGGTACTTTTGGACTTAGAAAAGGCTTATGACACCATGTGGAGGGAGGCCATGACTACCAAGATGCACGAAGCGGAATGGCGCCGACAATCATGAGCTACCTAAAGGACAGGACGACCACAACGCTGATCAACGGGACAGAATCAAGGACAAGGACAATAAGGCACGGACTCCCCCAAGGAAGCGTGATATCGTCTATCGTCGACGCTGTTCAACATCTATATCAACGACGTGCCAAGGAAGAAGAGCAACCAGATAGCACTCTTCGCGGACGACGTAGCAGTATACACATCATTAACGCAGCAGGTGGCGGCAATACAGCGAATAGATCAACACGTCAGGCAGATAGCGAAATATTTCAAGAAATGGAAGCTGAAGATAAACGAGACCAAAACGCAAACTTATCAACTTCAACCAGAAATGCGGGAGAAAAAGAACACACTACGATCAACGGGACACGGATCGAGGACGCGAACACCACCAAATATCTAGGAGTCACGCTGGATGCGTAGCTGACATCCAAGGACCACATACAGGGTCCCAGCAGAAGAGCAGGAATAGCAGCAGGCGCAATATTCCCATAAATCACGCAGCATTCAGAATTGGACAAGGACATCAAGGTAAGACTGTACAACACCTACGTCACGCCAATAATTATGTACGTCGCGCCGGCGCGCCGGTTTGGGATACCGCAGCGAAAACCAACGAGGAGAAGCTACACACGCTGGAACGGAAACTGCTACGCACAACCATGAACTACAGATGAGAGTATTTCAAGACGACGAGACAACTGTACAGAGAAGCCGGGACAAGACCACAAGAACCGAGATTACAGGAGACAGCGACGAAATTCTTCTGGTACATGATAAGGATACAGGCAATAACCCGGAACATAGGAAGGATGACCGTAGTGGAGATGACATTCAGGAAAATCCAAAAAATGATTGAAGAGGTGATGCTATGAAAAACCAGGATAAGGTCTAGGGCCCTAGGACACTTCAAAGCAGGCGTGATGAAATTGACTTTTCGACGGTAGTTTTAAAAACCACTTATTGTGTTATCCTCATTTGTCACGAAAAGTGTCAATGTAAATATAATGCCAAATTGGCACAGACCTAGCTGAATAGTATATTATGATATAAGTGTATAAGAGGGCCTTTAAAGCACGCGCGACATATTTCAAAACACGACGCGCAGCGGAGTGTTTTGTAAGTCACAAGGGCTTTAAAGGCCTCTTATACACGTATATCATACGCTATTTTTTATTACGAATGCTTCATAATCTCAAAAATGTTTTAAATATTAAATTTAAGGGATATATTGACGAATATACTAATCTGTCACATTTGACATGATCAAATGTTTCTATAGCAACCTTTAAAAAAGCAGGCGCACCATAAACATCATTTTATGCACGCTACAGCGTGCGATAATCGTTGATTATGATGCATGCGTAATAAAAAAGCCTTTTTAACACATTTGTTGAAAATCATTTTAACATGCGTCTGGTATATAGCCCTTTATAGCCAAGTTAATTGTGTTTTTCTCAATTTTATAGTTGATGGTAGGAAAAGTATTTGCCATACGATTTGCCCATTATACTTTGTCTTCCAATGAATGAGATTGTTGAAACTGGTTTTGCTTTAATATCTGCATATCTTCATTTTAAACGTGCTGATTTTTAGAAGTTTTTTGCATTACTACATTTTTAAATAACATGTCATGTTCTGTTAAAGAAACAATTTGATGTTGGTTGGAAGTATAATATGATTAGTTGGCAGCACTCAGATTTCCTCGTCAAACGCATATTTTGTCGTGTGAAAAGTATACTATCTACCTATTTTCACATGCCGGGCAGAAAACATATTTTACAGTCGGCGTGCAAAAGAATAGCTTTCAGGACTAGCTATTAAACTGAAATTACTATTAAACTAACCCAAACTAACCATTAAAAATACAAGTGTTAATAGCATTGGCTTCTGAATAGTTTATTTGTAAGTTGCTCATATTGGACTGTTACATGGCATCTAAGAAACAAATGAAATAAAAGGTCTCGTAATTAGAAAAATTATCCTTAATATACTATTTCAGGGCAACCCTTTTATTTAGGTATTACACTAAATGATATAGTATGTAAATTCAAATACACATTCCTCCATTATAAATATATATTCACAATTGCTATAGTGTACTAATTGTATGCAGAAAAAGAGAACCATTTAAACTGAAAACATAATTTAAGCCGCAAGTGAGGGCAATTTAAAGCACAAAAGAGCTTTTTATGGGGTTACTTAGCCTCGTTGACATCATTATCCCTAACTGCTTGACCTAACGTCTAAGTTTGCCGCTGGAAAAATAACGGGGTGTTTTTATCCTTGAAAAGTCAATACTGTGAAAATGTACCAGATTGTGGGTAATAAATCGGTCTTTATGCATGTAACGATTAAATAGTCCACATTTATGCCTTACAAATCAGATAGACATGATATTCAGGGGATAATTTAGGTGAGTGTTAGCGGCGAAATAATGACTAGGTTTATAATTTGGCATGTTGAAGAGACTGAAGCAAAACTGGATATACTGTATCTGTTCTTAATGTTGTTTCCGTTTAGCAATCCCTTAATTTATAGTTCTGTATTTGTTAAGAGAGCAATAGGAATGTCTAAAATTATTTATACCTTCGATAAATAGGTGACCATTACAGTGAAGGATAAAAGTATTAATCATGGTAAAGATCACCTATCTATCTGATGTTTCATGCTAGGCTGACCACATTATCCATTACTGCCCTTAGCTTTTGCGATTTTGGATGCTGAATCAATAAAAGCAAAGTCGCAATGTTTGCCCCTAGTGGCGAATACTTATGCAAACCGGCAGAAATCTCAGAGTTTCTTCCATGCTCACAGAAAAAAGGTTCGTTGCCATGTTTTCTTGGACCGGGGCACTTTGAGTCAGCCTGCATTAACCTCCAACTGGAAAATGCCGCTTAGGTCAACCAACCACTTCGAACTGTCAAATTCGGAAACTTTCTCTTTGTTTTACTAATGTGTTAAATTCTGCTGCTAGAAAATCGTACTGAGCATTATTCAACTTGTAGACATGTTTGAAATGCTTGATAAAATTTGGCTGTCTCTCTCAAAAGGGTTTGACATCTTTTAAATATATTAGTATAGATATATATGTGAGAGAAGTACCGCCCGAAGGAGCCAGTAGAGTGACGTATCTGGGAACTATTGTGCAAGATGGCTAGTAGGTGAGATGAGATGTGATATCTTGTCTGCTTACGTGTAGCTTCTAAAAGCGAGGAAACTTAGAAAATTCGTTATTAGAAATATAGAAGCCTCTGAATTGTAGACAGGTAGGATAATTGCATGCTTCGTTTAAGTTAGATAGATAGATGGGGTATGAAAAGAAACTGTACTTGAAATATTACA